>CM026417.1:23748587-23903214 GCA_014858505.1 Corymbia citriodora subsp. variegata | reverse complement strand
CCCCCAAAAAAAAAACCACAGGCCTTGCATACTTCATTCATGGCCCACCCTTAGGACAACCCGCCCCCCCCCCCCCCCCCGGTGCAGGGCCGGGGGGAAAAATCCTACATTCTACCTCGGAGGCAAATTGAAGAAACAGCCGGATGACCAGCAGCTTCCCAGATCCGGCCAAGGAAGTTGCCTGTGTTCTTTGCAACCGCAGTAAGCTTGGCGCCAATCTCACCCAGGTGAAGAGCGGCCACCTTCTCATCCAAGTGCTTGGGCAAGAAATAGACCTCTTCCTTATATTTGCTAGTGGCTGCTGTCTCCCACAGCTCAAGCTGGGCAATCAAGTGGTTCGTGAAGGAGCAGGACATCACCATGAATTCACGGGGAGCGGTGGCGCAACCCAAACTCAAGCGGCGTCCCTCAGCCAAGACAATAATGCCCGACTTGGTGCTGGGGAAGAGCCACTTGTCCGTTTGGGGCCACTTGTCCGTCTGGGACCTGATGCTGATGTGCTTCACACCAGGAAATTGCTCCAGCTCAAGGATACTAATCTCCCTATCGCAGTGACTCATATTGCAGACAATGGCGTTGTTCTTCATCTCTTTCATGTGATGAACCATGATGATGCCCTCGCTGCCGGTGGTGGTGACAAAGATGTCAGCCTTGGAGACAACATCATCGAGGGTTAGGATGCAGTAGCCTTCCTGGTGAGCTTGGATAGCACGGAAGCAATTAATCTCGGTCACAACGACGCGAACACCAGCCTGCTTGAGAGCTGCAGCGCAGTCCTTGCCCACGTCACCATATCCACAGACCACAGCAAGTTTATCAGCGATCTTGAAACTAGTGGCCACCGTAAGACTGTCGGGGAGAGAGTGGCGGCAGCCATATGACTTATCAAACTGTTCCAAGCAATAACATTAGCGCAATGATTAGTTTTTGACAAACATGAAGCAATTAAATCGAGCTACTCATCACTCTACGCAGACATCACTGGAATGATTACATTCTTTACAGCAAGTATAACAAAGTTTACATATTGCCAAAGTGAATAATTATAGACGGACTCATGCTTCTACTAGCTTGCTAGTTACTTAGAACAGGTTACAAGAATCTCTAAACAGGCATTCATGCCAATAAACTGTCACAACAAGATAAGTCTCGGATCTTATTCAGCACCCGGGACAAGAAAGAAGATCGTGGGTCTCTAAGTATGATGTATATCTTTACATGTATCTACCAATACATTGAAGATGCTTCCTCTTTTATCACACAGACATTTTATCAAACAGGTTCTACGTTACTTTTTGTCGAGCGAAACGTACAGATCCAACGCAAACAAAATATTCAAGGAACTCGAACGGATCAATCTCACGAAGTAGTACTCAGAAGAGTATAGATCTACCAGCTCTGAACCCACATAGCCAAAAAGTACAAACAGAAACGGCAGAAGAAAGAAAAACTGTACCTTGCTCTTGGTGATAGAGTCACCGACATTAATGGCAGAGAACGACAAGGTGCCGTTGGCCTGCATCTGGTACAACCTCTTGACACCAGTGGTGGTCTCCTCCGACACCCCGACAAGTCTGCCCTTCATCTTGTGATACCTCTTGGGATCCGTCTTCAATCCGTCCCTAATGATGGTCAGCAAGATCTGGAACTCGGCGTCGTCGGTGGAGGCCGGGTCGGGGAGCTTCCCGGTCTTCTCGTAGACCTTCTCGGCCTTGACGCCCTCTTGGATGAGCTTGACAGCGGCCCCTCCGTCGTCGACGATGAGGTCGGGTCCGCCGCCAGGGCCCCAGTCGAGGGCCTGTTGGACGCACCACCAATGCTCCTGGAGGGTCTCACCGTTCCAGGCGAAGACAGCGGCAGAGTCGCTGGAGATGGCGGCGGCGGCGTGGTCCTGGGTGGGGACTCTGTTGCTGGAGCACCAGCGAACCTCGGCGCCGAGGATGATGAGGGTCTTGATGAAGACGCCAGTCCCGGAGATCATGGGGAGGCAGCCTGTGATGCGGGCGCCCTTGAAGGGCTGGGAGCCCAACTCGCTGCGACAGGCCATTAGGCCGGGCATCTTGCCCTCGGCGAACTCGATCTCGTCGCGGCCGACGGTGGCCTGGGACATGTCCTTGACCTTGTACTCGCGGCCGCAGATGGTCTTCTCCACGGACAACGCCATTTCTTTTACTCCACTCCCTCTTCTTCTTCTTCTTCTTCTTCTTCGGACAGAGACCTGAAAATCAGGACAGCTGCTAGACAGAGAGAGAAACAGGTGAAGAGGTAATGGCGTTGGGTTCAGCGAAGGGGAGATGAGAATGAAGGGTTATAAATACTTGGCAAGGGAGGGGATGGACGGTCGAGATTGGGAGCTGGGAGCAGGTAGATCTGATGAAAATAGAGGGCGATGGTCGGCTCGGAACGCGTCCGCTTTCGGTGGCTTGGAAAAGAAACAGGGGAAGAGGAAATGGCGTTGGGTTCAGCGAAGAGGAGATGAGGATGAAGGGTTATAAACACTTGGCAAGGGAGAGGATGGACGGTCGGGATTGGGAGTTGGGAGCAGGCAGGTCTGGTGAAAACAAGGGGCGATCGTCGGCTCGGAACACGTCCGCTTTGAGTGGCTCGGAAAACCAGCGATCGCCCCACCATTACTTCTCTCGGGTTGCCCCGTGACCGCGCCAGTTGATTCCGGCAAATTTGGCCTGCTGCTGGAAAAGTTGGAACGATGAAAATTAGGGAAACTATTACAATGATATCTAAATTTTGATTCAATGTCATTTATGATCTTTTAATTATTCAATATGATCTTTATATTTTGGTCCGATGTGCATTTTGGGGTCCTTGTATTTTTAAACATCTTCATATAATATAGGGACTACATTAAATATTTAATAATAATTCAAGAATTGTATTGGATAAATTAAAATTTTAAAAAGGATTTCACATTGGGCCAAAGTCTAATGACTATGTTGCATAAATTAAAAGCTCAATCATAAATATTAATCGAGGGCACTAACTGCACCGACCATTGTGAATTCCATGTGATTTGATGATATCTCTCCTTTTTTTTCTTTATCTTTTTGCTTAGTCAATAACATAAGAGAATTATTAGCTCATCACTTTCGTGCTAGCTTCCCTCCAAGCAACTTCAATCTGGAGAGAAAAATGGTAAAGTTGATTTTGATGGGGAGGTGGCCTCCCCCACCTTATTCCTTCCACACGCTACATTGGAAGATGTGATAGACATTGTGTCTAGAGTTTAGTTTATTTTGTTACCAAGTCAATGTTGCAAATGAACATCATTAATATTAATCGAGTGCACTAACTACATTGACCATTGTGTACACCAACCATTGTGAATTAATTGTGATTTGATGATATCTCTCTTTTTTTTCTTCATCTTTTTTGCTTAGTCAAAAGCACAAGAGAATATTAGCTCATCACTTTCGAGCTAGCTTCCCTCCAAGCAACACATACATAAGAGTAAGAGGAGAAATCAAACGACAAAATGCGAACACTGTCCAGGTAATTCGATAAAAGGGAAAATAAAATATATAATGATCATGTCCTAAGGCTGAGCTTGAGCCTGAGCTTGATTTTCCCTCCTGGTGGGTGGAATTCGAAAAGCCAATTTAAATTTGCCAACACTCAAGTGTTTGTAGAGACTTTGATTATAAGTCGGCACATGTGGACGGTGTCGTGGCTTTAATCTTCAGGTCTTGGAGGTACGACTTATACGCGGGAACCTTTGAATAATCTTTCCATTTGTTCTCTAAATTTGTTGACCATGACAATTGAATTCTAATTACAAATCTCTAAAGGTTAAACTGATTGTGCCATTTGAGTAATCCACTCTTGCTTTTCGTCAATTTGTTCTCACAGTTGCATGTAGGAGCTGCTTGGGATGAATCATCTGGTTTCGAATTCATCTCAATGCTTACTTCAATGGCCTTTGACAAAATATTTAAAACAAAAGTAAGTACATAAATTGCGCAACGCAATGAAAATTGAAGTTTATTTTGTGTAAATAGTGCTAGTGAAAAACTCGACAATAAATTGATGATTGGACTAGAATGAGATTAGTAGTGGATCTTGGGTGGCCAACTAGATTTATCTCAAAATATAAATGTACTTTTCATGGAATACGAGTGGATATTCTCAAGTCGAGCAAATTAAAAATTTGAGAATAAAATTGCATATTGGACTAAAATCTATGAGCCACAATGTATAAATTATAAATTCAGAAAAGATATTGCATACTAAATCAAATGTACATTGAATCACAATTTAATGACTATTTATGTTATTATCCTTATAAGTTGTCCTTTGCACCGGCTGATGACCGTTGTGAGCTAACTCCAATTTTGTTTGGCCGGTAGGCATTTTGATAAGAATAGCCCGATTGGCACATTACCAGAGGTTGGGCAAATTTTTTTTTTTTTTAACCTCATTGCTACTTTGTAAAAAATTATATTAAAAGTCACTTAAATAACATTTTTTTTGAGCAATTTGAACTTGAGTCAAAGATTTTTGGGGAGTCATTTTCCCAAACCTCTCCCAAACGCCCCTCGATGTTTTATCAATTCACATGAGTCATATGCCGCTAGACTAGCTCAAACCCAGCATCTATTTTTTACATTTCGTTTGAATTAATTCAGTCAAACACTATACGCTATCATAGAGGATATCTTGTACTTTTACCCCCGTAGGAAGTGTGCGTCACTTCATCTTCTACTTCGATACATAAATTTGACCGCATGTGGGGTGACTTTAAATCACATCGTAGACTTTGGAAACATTTTGTACTTGGTGCTTCATATAGAGTTGGGACCGGTAGGCATTCAATGCCACTGTGTTTCCGTTTGAGGGCTTGTGGATAAATTCAATGCGCTTCTATTTTTGGTTGACATTAAACAGGAAATTGGGCTTGGGACTTGAAATTGTAAAGATCCGTCGGTGCTTCAAGGCGAAAACATTATAAAAACGATAATATCCATGGGAAGGTGGGACCTTTTGGTTGTAGTGCATTAAAAATAAGGGATAATTACATTAGACGTTCTAAAACTTATTACAAAGATAAAATTGAGTCTTATAATTTAAAATAAAAATAAGTTTTAAAACTTGTTATGAAAGTTTAATTGAGTCCTAAAACTTTCAAAAAAATCCAATCAAGTCCTAAAACTTATTATGAAAATATAATCAAGTCATAAAGCTTTTAAAAAATGCAATCAATGGAAGGATTTAGATTTTGGATTAATTTATGTAGTTTTAGAACTTAATTGTACTTTTTGAAAATTTTAGGATTCAATTGTATGTTGTGACAAGTTTAAAGACTTAATTGCACTTTTTGAAAATTTTAAAGTTCAATTGCACTTTTATGATAACTTTTGAAATTCTAATGCATTCATCTCTAAAAATAATCATATTCCCAAGACACGGCAAATTTTGTGGGGGCCTAACTGGGGCAAATACTTGTCCTAGATTTGCATCACGGCCATTGAATGCGTGAAATTTGCATGTGGATTACACATGATGAACAGTTACGATTGGAGTGAACCCAAGCCCTACAAAAACTCCCCAATCTGTTCTCGTTCTAGATTGGTGGTTGAGACCAAGATTCTAACTTACCTTTCTATTGTGCTATAGAGAGAATTTTAAAGCAATGAGTTCTGAGAAATAGCCATCATCGTGAATCCTGTTCACATATGAATTTTAGCCGACACGTCACTAAAGATAAAAACTTGAGATTAGGGTTTCTGATTGCGATAGAACCCGTTTCTCTACAAAAAAAAAATGTCATTCTTATTTCATTTTCAATAGTCCATCATTTGTGCATCATTTCCTTGTCGTTTTCATTAAAATCTCAAAAAGTGAAAAGTTAACTTTGAGTTGACTTTTTTTGACAACATTTTGATCAAAAAGTTAACCCAAAGTAAAATTTATTTTAGACAACCTAAACAAGGATATGGAGTTGCCACTAGTCTCGTTTTTAGGGGCTGGCTAGAATGTCCCATCGAGGGTCGGGAGTGATCCTTTGATTTCTATGCAACCAAAGATCTTAGATTTAGGACTTGGATTACACTAACGTTTCTATCAGTGCCTTTTTGGTATCCAACAATTAATTTGCTATCTGACTTATCCATGCATGTCTTTTTTATGTTTTTGTGCATTTTATAACAATAGGCGATCAATTGTGGATGGCTCATTCATGCTTCCTATTCTATCTAACTAAATAGGAAAAGAAAGCAAACAATTAATTGAAAGGACAATGCAAGAAAGTAAACGCCCAAACAGTTTAAAAGCCAAGGTGTGAAAAACCTAGGCACACAAAATTCTAAATGTGAAGAAAAAGAAAAAAGAAAATTGTAACTCGTCAGGCATTTATACAATACATATAGAAAATTAGAAACGTATGTCGGGAAATGAATATTACACAATAATCAAGGTCGGATTGGACATCGACCATCCGTCTTCACGTCTTTGTGGTCACCAATTCCAAGGATAATCTTTTGGACCTATTCTAGTTTTGGTCTAGTGCTAAGACTGAAACAAAGGTAATGCAAGCAAATTCATTCAACAATTAAAGAAATTCATATTCAATGCACCCAAGGAATCCAAAGCAAGCAATCAATATGCCAACATGATCGATCCATGGAACAAACATGACCTCGGGGTTAGCCTTTGGATGTGCATGCAACAACCTTTCTAAGACGTCTACCTAATTCGTTTTAAATGACTTATAGCTATTAGACATTATTTGTGTTCACAAATTGTGACTGATGCTATGAAGTCTCTAAGTTAAGTTCTAGATGATATCCCAATGTAACCTGTGTGGTCATGCATCGCACCTAAATCATCCATCTAAAAATTATATGCATTTAAAAGAAACACATGCACTTAGGCCATATGACATTGATTCTCAACCAATCAATAAAATGAGTGAGCCAACAATGGATCACTTGTTCAATCGCACACGCTAGTGAATATGATCATGCAATGCATATCAATGACAAGCAAAGGCCATCAAAATGTGATTTATTTGATGCCAAAAGCAATTTATGGACAATTTGCAAACAAGGAGTCAAGTTCGTAAAAATTGCAAAGGACACCAACTTTATAAATTTGGGAAGAGGAGATTCCATCCCACTAGAATTAAGAAGCAAGTTTAAGCAACTAGGAAAACTCAGGTGCAATGTAATTCGGCCAATTTAGTCATAAACTTTTTAATTTGGCTAATTTAGTCATGAATCTTTTGATGATTTGTCAGTGTAGTCCTTCTAGGCAATTTTGGCCAAAAATCCGCCAAACTTGATAGAAAAAAGAGAAAAGAAAGAAAAAGAAAAAGTATTAAAATTATAAAAAATTTAGAAAATTTTAAAAAATTATAAAAATTGTCTATGACAATGTCGGCCATCCTTCGTGGATTGCTAGCATATGGCCAATTTTTACGTCAACAATTTTCGATCAAAATTAGTTGGAAGGACTATATTAACAAATCATTGAAAGATTGAGAATGAAATTGGTCAAATTAAAATATTCGGTACTAAATTGGCATAAGTGCAATAAGTTTGGGTTTTTTTTTGGTAATTTCCCTAGACGCCTTATGTGGAGTTAAAAATAACTAAACATGATTTTCTTGAAATGATCGATGCTCATTTTTCTCTCTTTATTATCCTTAATATCAAATTTTAGATATATATATACATCCCAAATGGTTATGTTGGCTAATGCCTACAAAACTCAACAAGATGTTTCCGGTCATACTGTTGCTAATCTTTTAGTAGCTAGCTTTACAGGATAGACATATATATATTCGTTTACCCGACTTTTTTATGTTCCACCAACCAAAAAATGGCGACATGCTGACGACAATACCAGTTGATTTTTGCATCCCGTTTATCGGGATCGGTAGGGCTTATCAAAGAGTCTCGGAATTGTACAGATCCGTCGGTGCTTCAAGGCGAAACCATTATAAAAAAATATCCGTTGGAAGGTGGGGACCTTTTGGTTTTGGTGCATAAAAATAATCATATTCCCAAGACACGGCAAACCTTGCGTGGTCCTAACGGGAGAAAATACTTGTCCTAGATCTGCATCATGGCCGTTGGAAATTTACATGTGGATTACACATGATGAACAGTCAAAATTGGATCCAAGGACCCACGCCATGCAAGAACTCCCCACACTTTCTTGTTCATGATGAACGGGAAGATACATGAACGGTCGGGATTGGGAGTTGGAAGTAGGTGGATCTGGTGAAAATAGAGGGCGGTCGTTGGCTCGGACCACGGCCGGGGGCCCCATCATTACTTCTCTCGGGTTATATCCGAATAGAGTGCCGGGTTGGCCCGTCGGGAAAGTTGGAACAATGAAAATTAGGAAAAATGATGCAAATGATCTCTAAATATCGATTTAGTGTCGTTTGACCTTTTAATTATTCAATGTGATATTTGTATTTTGGTACGATGTGCTTTGCCGACGCTAAAGTTTTAATTTGTTTGATGTAATTATTGAATTTTGGTTCAATATTTGATGTAATTCTTGAATTTTAAGCATCTTTATAAAGTGTGGGGACTAAATTAAATATTTACTAACAGTTCCGAGTTTGTAACAGTATCCTGCTATTTTGGGAGGAGAGGATTATAGAGGATATTCTCCTGATTTGGTGTTCTTTCTTTGTTCAATTGTTACTTTGTATATTCTTTGTAATTCAACAAACAATTATTAACCTCTATCAATAAAAAGGCAGTATCTCTCCCAAAGAAATCATAACAAAACTTTAAGAGAGGATTCACGAGGACATAGGCTTACTTAGCCGAACCTTGTTAAATTGCGTTTGCATTCTTTGTCTCTAAATTTATCACAGTATCAGAGTCGGTCCAAGCCTAACATGTTATTGTTTTTTCTACTAATTTTCTATTACCTTGTTGCTGTGTTGTCACCAAGGAGGAACAGGATGTTGGCAAGAAATTACCGATTGCAACTCCTTCAACCAAAGGTCTTCTGCAAGAATCTCATAGCCAACATGTGATATCCTCAATTCGACCCCTATTTGAGGAGTAGGATTAAGATTCGAGTTTTTGAAATTAAAGGCAATTATGAGGGGGCTATTTTGGATCGACGCTCAAGTTAACATCGATAGACCACAAATTTTCAAAAAATGGAAATGGGATGCAAATGAAGAATCGCAAGGACCTGAGCCCATGGGCGGGTCCAAAGGGCCTCACGCCCATGAAGGGTGCCCAATGAGGCCAATTCAAGCCCATCAAAACTAATTGAGACCAAAGTTAATTTTTGCAAGCTTGTACATTAATTTGGCCATGTACATGTATAGTATTTTATACTATAATTTGCTTAAATCCCTAAATTACCATTCTAGTAGAATTGTTAGTTAAATGGGACAAATTGGAGTCTAATTGCAAGTTGCCCCACACTGTCACCGGATCCATGGCGGCAGCAGGAATTTGAGGGAATTGAAAGAAAGAGAAGGGGAGGTTGAAGATGGTTGAAGATGGGAGGAGGAGGAGGAGGAGGAGAGGTCAAGTGGGTGGTGGAGATTGTGGGGGGTCTTAAAAAGGGCTGGGGGAGGAGAGGGACAAAGAGAGAGAGCAAGAGAGAGATCTTGGGAGGCTATTGCTTGATTTTAGGTGGGTGTGGCTGGTGAAGTGGTGGTCCACACTACTCCCCTTCCCCAGGGTTGGTGAGCACCAAATTACCTGCTATTTCTTTTCTTTTCTTTTCTTTCTTTTTTTACTCTTTTTAAATTTGACTTTGACTGACTTTTCCTCGGCCGAAAACCTCTTGAGTAATTTGTAATTTTTAGAGTTAATTTGCCACGAAAAATCCTAGATTCATATATTTACAACAAATTTATCTTGAATTATTATTTTAATCAATAAAAATTTTAAACTAGTATATTTATGATAAATTTATTCAAAACTAATTTTTTGACTATAAAAAACTGTCAAATTGATATAATTGTAATAAATTTGCCATCTATTAGTTTCCGTTAAATTGAATTAATACTAGACAATACCATAAATTGATGCACCTATGATGAATGGAGAGTCAAATATCAAATTGGTATACTTATCAACTACCACATATTATCTAACTTAGCAATTTTCACGGTAAAATTTAATAAAAACTAGCAGGAGATGAATTTGTCGAGGGTATGATGGTTTTTTGTGATTAAAAAATTATTTTTTGATAAATTTGTTAAGGTATAACAATTTGAGATTTTTCGTAGTATTGATCTCAAATTTTATGATGCTTGAATTGTCATAGGCTAAGAATAAACCCATGAAATGGCTAATAAGCCAAGATGCAAGGCCAACTTTTCCTCTATAATTTTGCTCTTATAGCTAGAAAATCTTAGGGTTGAGACACTAGAGCAATGGACTCTTAGGGTGCATTTAATAACCATTATATTCCTGAAAACAATTTATGTTTAAAATTATTCTTTTTTATTCTATTCCTTAAACGAGATTCTGAATATTTGAAGACACTTGATAATTGCTCAAAATTTCTATTCTTGGAATAGAATTGTGTTTAGTACAACACTTAAAATTTTTTGTTTCTTTTAATTTCTTAATATTTTTATTATATCTTTCTTTTCTTTCTTTTTTCTTTTTCTTTTCTCTTTTTCCTCCTTCCTCATGATTGGTCAATGGCTAACGATCAACTAGGTGAGGTCTGGATGTCACATTAGCCTAGTGAGCCTTCAGTGAGCTCGTCGGACCTCACTTTGTTGGTTGTCCACGATCGTTTGGGAGGAAGAAGAAGAGAGAAGGAAAAAGAAAAATAGGTTGGCTTGATTTTGGAATTGTCCCCAAGAATACAAAGACAACTTTTTTCTACTTTTTTATTTTGTTTACTAAACGAATTTTTGTTCTATTTTTGTTCCAAGGAACAAAAAAAAATAGAGTTGGGTATTGTTTGGCCAATTACCAAACAAACCCTTAGTCGAATACCATCATAAATAAGTTCTTTTCTTCTCTAAATGCATATTGATATAAATTGAAGGGATAATGATACAAATGGTTTATGAACTTTAGTCCAATGTACAATAGCATCATAGAACTTTTAATTTATTTAATATGATCTCTAAACTTTTTGTATATATTCAAATTAGTCTATAAACTATATGAAAATGTTTAATATTGTTATTCATTAATTCAAATGTAGAGATGTATGATATTAAATATTTTCATATAGTCCGAGGACTAAATTGAACATATATTAAAAGTGAAGAGACCACATTGGATAAATTGAAAGTTTAGGGACATCATTACACATTTGGCCAAATTTCTAGGATTTGTTGTCATTTTCCCTAAATTGAATGCTAGGTTATCTAAGTCTCATCTAATAATAAAGCATGTAAATTTTTAATCGGTAAATGGCGTGTTAAAGTGGATTATAACAAAACAGACCCTTGAACCATAGCTTACAGTATCAAGGGTATTATGCCCCCAAGCACCACACGCCCACCTTCGCCAAATATTTTGTATTATGAAAACCTTGTTATGCCAGTTATCAATTTGGTGCACTGCATATCAAAAATATAAGTGGAGCCAATACCTACTAGTAATGGCGGCCTCCAGAGGGAGGGTGACGAAATCGAACCTCGATGACTTGATCGTGGGTAATTGGGGCATAATTGGTGGTGGTGGTATGCTAGAAAAGGTGAATTCGATTCCGGCTTTTGTGCCATGCTCAATATCGTTGCCATCTTATAGGCGAGGCGGGTTCGTGAAGCAGAACCAAGCATATCTACAAAAGGCAGCAGGAATTTCAGAGAATTGAGAGAGAGAGAGAGAGAGAGAGAGAGAGAGAGAGAGAGAGAGAGGGAGGTTGAAGATGGTTGAAGATGGGAGGAGGAGGAGGAGGAGGAGGGGAATGGAGGAAGGAGAGGAGAGGTCAAGTGGGTGGTGGAGATTGTGGGGGGTGTTAAAAAGGGCTGGGGGAGGAGAGGAACAGAGAGAGATCTTGGGAGGCTATTGCTTGATTTTAGGTGGGTGTTGTTGAAGTGGTGGTCCACACTACTCCCCTTCCCCAGGGTTGGTGAGCACCGAATTACCTGCTATTTTTTTTCTTTCATTTCCTTTCTCTTTTTACTCTTTTTTTAATTTGACTTTGACCGACTTTGCTTGATGTTAGGTGTGTGTGGTTGGTGAAGTGGTGGTCCACGCTACTCCCCTTCCCTAGGGTTGGTGAGCACCGAATTACCTGCTATTTTTTTCTTTCATTTCCTTTCTGTTTCTACTCTTTTTTTAATTTGACTTTGACCGACTTTTCTTCAGTCGAAAACCTCGAGTAATTTGTAACTTTTAGAGTTAATTTACTACAAAAAAAAAATCCCAGGCCAATATATTTATAATAAATTTATCTTGAACTATTATTTTAACCAATAAAAATTTTAAACTAGTATGTTTGTGACGAATTTATCCCAAACTAATTTTTTGATCATAAAAAACTACCAAATTGATATGTTTGTAATAAATTTTCCCTCTATTAGTTTTCGTTAAATTGAATTAATACTAGAAAATAGCATAAATTGGTACATCTGTGATGAATGGAGAGTCAAATCTCAAACTAGTATATTTATCAACTGCCACATATCATTTAACTTAGCAATTTTCACGGTAAAATTTAATGAAAACTAGTAAAAGGTAAATTTGTCACGGGTATAATGATTTTTTGTGATTAAAAAATTAGTTTTTGAGAAATTTGTTAAGGTATAACAATTTGAGATTTTTCGTAGTATTAATCCCAAATTTTATGATGCTCGAATTGTCATAGGCTAAGAATAAACTCGTGCAATGGCTAATAAGCCAAGATGCAAGGCCAACTTCTCCTCTATAATTTTGCTCTTATAGCTAGAAAATCTTAGGGTTGTGACACTAGAGCAATGGACTCTTAGGGTGTGCTAGTTAACCATTATATTCTCAAAAACAATTTCTGCTCAAAACGATTCTTTTTTATTCTATTCCTTAAATGAGATTATAATATTTGAAGGCACTTGATAATTGCTCAAAATTTCTATTATTGGAATAGAAATGCGTTTTGTACAACACTTAAAATTTTTTTGTTTATTTTAATTTCTTAATATTTTTATTATATCTTTCTTTCTATTTTTCTTTTTTCTTTTTCTTTTCTCTTCTTTTTCCTCCTTCCTCATGATTGGTCGATGGCCGACAATCAACTAGGTGAGGTCTAGATGACGCCTTAGCCTAGCGAGCCTCCAACGAACTCGTCGGACCTCACTTAGTTGGTTGTCCGCAACCATTTGGGAAGAAGAATAAGAGAGAAGGAAAAAGAGAAAAAGAAAAATGGGTTGGCTTGATTCTGGAATTGTCCCCAAGAATAAAAAGACAACTTTTTTCTACTTTTTTAATTTGTTTACCAAACAAATTTCTGTTCTATTTTTGTTCCAGGGAACAAAAAAAAATAGAATTGGGTACTATTTGGCCAATTACCAAACAAACCCTTAGTCGAATACCATCATAAATAAGTTCTTTTCTTCTCTAAATGCACATTGATATAAATTGAAGGGGTAATGATACAAATGGTTTATGAACTTTAGTCCAATGTGCAATAATATCCTAAAACTTTTAATTTATTTAATGTGATATCTAAACTTTTTGTATATATTCAAATTAGTCTATAAACTATATGAACAGATTCAATATTGCTATTCATTAATTCAAATGTAGAGATGGACGACATTAAATATTTTCATATAGTCTGAGAAATAGATTGAACATATATTAGAAGTTAAGAGACTACATTGGATAAATTGAAAGTTTAGGGACAACATTACACATTTGGCCAAATTTCAATAAATAAATGAACACGTGAAATTTGCATGTGGATTACACATGATGATTACACATGATAAA
The DNA here is from genome assembly GCA_014858505.1 of Corymbia citriodora subsp. variegata. Taxonomy (NCBI): domain Eukaryota; kingdom Viridiplantae; phylum Streptophyta; class Magnoliopsida; order Myrtales; family Myrtaceae; genus Corymbia; species Corymbia citriodora. Next base: position 23,889,331 of record CM026417.1, on the reverse strand, counting down.
CAGTTACGATTGGAGTGAGCCCAAGCCCTACAAAAACGCCCCCATCTGTTCTCGTTCTAAATTGGTGGTCGAGACCAAGATTCCAACTTACCTTTCTATTTTGCTATAGAGAGAATTTTAAAGCAATGAGTTTCTGAGAAATAGCCATCACCGTGAATCCTGTTCACATATGATTTTCAGCCGACGCATTACTAAAGATAAAAACTTGAGATTAGGGTTTTTGATCAACCCTTTTCTCAACAAAAAAGAAGAAGTGTCATTCTTATTTCTTTTTCATTAGTCCTTCATTTGTGCATCATTTCCCTGTCATTTTCATTAAAATCTAAAAAAGTGAAAAGTTAACTTTGAGTTGACTTTTTTTGACAACATTTTGGTCAAAAAGTCAACCTGAAGTAAAATTTGTTTTAGACAACCTAAATAAGGATATGGAGTTGCCACTAGTCTTGTTTTCGGGGGCTGGCTAGAATGCCCCATTGAGGGTCAGGAGTGATTCTTTGATTTCTATGCAACTAGAGATCTTAGGTTTAGGACTTGGATTATGCTAACGTTTCTATTAGCATGCTTTTGGTATCCAATAATTGATTTGCTACCTGACATATCCATACATGTCTTTTTTATGTTTTCGTGCATTTTATGACAATAGGCGATCAAACGTGGATGGGTCATTCATGCTTTCTATTCTATCTAACTAAATAGGAAAAGAAAGCAAACAATTAATTGAAAGGACAATGCAAGAAAGTAAACGCCCAAATAATTTAAAAGCCAAGGTATGAAAAACCTAAGCACACAAAATTCTAAATGTGAAGAAAAAGAAAAAAGAAATCCATAGCTCATTAGGCATTTATACAATACATATAGAAAATCCGAGACATATGTCGGGAAATAAATATTACACAATAATTAAGGTCGGATTGGATATCGACCATCTGTCGTCTTCATGTCTTTGTGGTCGCCACTTCTAAGGATCATCTTTTGGGCCTATTCTAGTTTTAGTCTAGTGCTAAGACTGAAACAAAGGTAATGCAAGTAAGTTCATTCAACAATTAAAAAAATTCATATTCAATGCACACAAGGAATCCAAAGCAAGCAATCAATAATGCCAACATGATCGATCCATGGAACAAACATGGCCTCGGGTCAGCCTTTGGATGTGCATGCAAAAACCTTTCTAAGATGCCTACCCAATTCATTTTAGATGACTTATAGCTATTAGACATTATTTGTGTTTGCAAATGGTGACTAATACTATGAAGTCTCTAAGTTAAGTTCTAGATGATATATCCCAATGTAACCTATGTGGTCATGCATTGCACCTAAATCATCCATCTAAAAATCATATGCATTTAAAAGAAACACATGCACTTAGGCCATACGACATTGATTCTCAACCAATCAATAAAATGAGTGAGCCAACATTGGATCACTTGTTCAATCGTACACACTAATGAATATGATCATGCAATGCATATCAATGACAAGCAAAGGCAATCAAAATGGGATTCATTTGATGCCGAAGCAATTTATGGACAATTTGCAAAAAAGGAGTCAAGTTCGTAAAAATTGCAAAGAAGGACACAAATTTTGCATAGAAGGACACAAATGTTATAAATTTGCAAAGAGGAGATTCCATCCCATTAGAATTAAGAAGCAAGTTTGGTAGATTTTTGGCCAAAATTGCCTAGAAGGACTACACTGACAAATCACCACGTAATTGCGGCCGTCGATGTTCTTCCCCACGGACAACGCCATTTCTTTTACTCCACTGCCTCTGCTTCTTCTTCTTCAGATAGAGACCTGAAAAATCAGGACAGCTCAGAGAGAGAACCAGGGGAAGAGGAAATGGCGTTCGATTCTGCGAAGGGAAAGGATGAGGATGCGGGGTTATAAATAGTTTGCAAGGGAGGGGATGGACGGTCGGGATTGGGAATTGGAAGTCGGTGGATCTGGTGAAAATAGAGGGCGATCGTCGGCGCAGAACACGGCCGCGGGCCCCATCATTACTTCTCTCTGGTTATATCCGAATAGAGTGCCGGGTTGGCCCGCCGGGAAAGTTGGAACAATGAAAATTAGGGAAAATGATACAAATGATCTCTAAATATCGATTTAGTGTCGTTTGATCTTTTAATTATTCAATGTGATATCTGTATTTTGGTACGATGTGCATTGCCGTCGCTAAAGTTTTAATTTGTTTGATGTAATTATTGAATTTTGGTTCAATATTTCATGTAATTCTTGAATTTTAAGCATCTTTATAAAGTGTGGGGACTAAATTAAATATTTACTAACAGTTCCGAGTTTGTAACAGTATCCTGCTATTTTGGGAGGAGAGGATTATAGAGCATATTGTTCTGATTTGGTGTTCTTTCTTTGTTCAATTGTTACTTTGTATATTCTTTGTAATTCAACAAACAATTACTAACCTCTATCAATAAAAAGGCAGCCTCTCTCCCAAAGAAATCATAACAAAACTTTAAGAGAGGATTCACGAGGACATAGGCTTACTTAGCCGAACCTTGTTAAATTGCGTTTGCATTCTTTGTCTCTAAATTTATCACGGTATCAGAGTCGGTCCAAGCCTAACATGTTATTGTTTTTTTCTACTAATTTTCTATTACCTTGTTGCTGTGTTGTCGCCATGGAAGAACAGGATGTTGGCAAGAAATTACCGATTGCAACTCCTTCAACCAAAGGTCTTCTGCAAGAATCTCACAGCCAACATGTGACATCCTCAATTCGACCCCTATTTGAGGAGTAGGATTAAGATTAGAGTTTTTGAAATTAAGGGCAATTATGAGGGGCTATTTTGGATCGATGCTCAAGTTAACGTCGATGGACTGCAAATTTTCAAAAAATGGAAACGGGATGCAAATGAAGAACCACAAGGACCTGAGCCCATGGGCGGGTCCAAAGGGCCTCACGCCCATGAAGGGTGCCCAATGAGGCCAATTCAAGCCCATCAAAACTAATTGAGACCAAAGTTAATTTTTGCAAGCTTGTACATTAATTTGGCCATGTACATGTATAGTATTTTATACTATAATTTGCTTAAATCCCTAAATTACCATTCTAGTAGAATTGTTAGTTGAATGGGACAAATTGGAGTCTAATTGCAAGTTGCCCCACACTGTCACCGGATCCATGGCGGCAGCAGGAATTTGAGAGAATTGAGGGAAAGAGAAAGGGAGGTTGAAGATGGTTGAAGATGGGAGGAGGAGGAGGAGAGGTCAAGTGGGTGGTGGAGATTGTGGGGGGTCTTAAAAAGGGCTGGGGGAGAAGAGGGACAAAGAGAGAGAGCAAGAGAGAGATCTTGGGAGGCTATTGCTTGATTTTAGGTGTGTGTGGTTGGTGAAGTGGTGGTCCACACTACTCCCCTTCCCCAGGGTTGGTGAGCACCGAATTACCTGCTATTTTTTTTTCTTTCCTTACCTTTCTTTTTTTACTCTTTTTTTAATTTGACTTTGACTGACTTTTCTTCGGTCGAAAACCTCAAGTAATTTGTAATTTTTAGAGTTAATTTAATACAAAAAAAATCCCAGGCCAATATATTTATAATAAATTTATCTTGAACTATTATTTTAACCAATAAAAATTTTAAACTAGTATGTTTGTGACAAATTTATCCTAAACTAATTTTTTGATCATAAAAAACTACCAAATTGATATGTTTGTAATAAATTTTCCCTCTATTAGTTTTCGTTAAATTGAATTAATACTAGAAAATAGCATAAATTGGTACACTTGTGATGAATGGAGAGTCAGATCTCAAATTAGTATACTTATCAACTGCCACATATCATTTAACTTAGCAATTTTCACGGTAAAATTTAATGAAAACTAGTAAAAGGTAAATTTGTCGCGGGTATAATGGCTTTTTGTGATTAAAAAATTAGTTTTTGAGAAATTTGTTAAGGTATAACAATTTGAGATTTTTCGTAGTATTAATCCCAAATTTTATGATGCTCGAATTGTCATAGGCTAAGAATAAACTCGTGCAATGGCTGACAAGCCAAGATGCAAGGCCAACTTTTCCTCTATAATTTTGCTCTTATAGCTAGAAAATCTTATGGTTGTGACACTAGAGCAGTGGACTCTTAGGGTGCGTTTGTTAACCATTATATTCCCGAAAACAATTTCTGCTCAAATTGATTCTTTTTTATTGTATTCCTTAAACGAGATTCTGAATATTTGAAGGCACTTGATAATTGCTCAAAATTTCTATTATTGGAATAGAAATGCGTTTTGTACAACACTTAAAATTTTTTTGTTTATTTTAATTTCTTAATATTTTATTATATCTTTCCTTTTTTTTCTTTTTTCTTTTTCTTTTCTCTTCTTTTTCCTCCTTCCTCATGATTGGTCGATGGCCGACGGTCGACTAGGTGAGGTTTGGACGTCGCCTTAGCCTAGCGAGCCTCCAGCGAACTCATCGGACCTCACTTAGTTGGTTGTTCGCAACCGTTTGGGAAGAAGAAGAAGAAGAAGAGAGAAGGAAAAAGAGAAAAAGAAAAATGGGTTGGCTTGATTCTGGAATTGTCCCCAAGAATAAAAAGACAACTTTTTTCTACTTTTTTAATTTGTTTACCAAACGAATTTCTATTCTATTTTTGTTCCAGGGAACAAAAAAAAATAGAATTGGGTACTGTTTGGCCAATTACCAAACAAACCCTTAGTCGAATACCATCATAAATAAGTTCTTTTCTTCTCTAAATGCACATTGATATAAATTGAAGGGATAATGATACAAATGGTTTATGAACTTTAGTCCTATATGCAATAGTATCCTAAAACTTTTAATTTATTCAATGTGATATCTAAGCTTTTTGTATATATTCAAATTAGTCTATAAACTATATGAAAAGATTCAATATTGTTATTCATTAATTCAAATGTAGAGATGGACGACATTAAATATTTTCATATAGTCTGAGAACTAGATTGAACATATGTTAAAAGTTAAGAGACCACATTGGATAAATTGAAAGTTTAGGAACAACATTACACATTTGGCCAAGTTTCAAGGATTTTTTGTCATTTTCCCTAAATTGAACGCTAGGTTATCCAAGTCTCATCTAATAATAAAGCATGTAAATTATTAATCGGTAAATGACGTGTTAAAGTGGGTTATAACAAAACGGACCCTTGAACCATAGCTTACAATATCAAGGATATTATGCCCCAAGCACCACACACCCACCTTCGCCAAATATTTCGTATTATGAAAACATTGTTATGCCAGTCATCAATTTGATGCACTGCATATAAGAAATATAAGTGGAGCCAATACTTACTAGTAATGGCGGCCTCCAGAGGGAGGGTGACGATATCGAACCCCGATGACTTGGTTGTGGGTAATTAGGGCATAATTGGAGGTGGTGGTATGCTACAAAAGGCGAATTGGATTCTGGCTTTTGTGCCATGCTCAATATCGTTGCCATCTTACAGGCGAGGCAGGTTCGTGAAGCGGAACCAAGCATATTGACATCCACTCCACCTCACCTGCGGAGGGGAAGATCCGCCCCGTCCCCCACACCAAAACCTTTTAGTTGCAGGTTTTATCCGCCCCATTTGAGGTGGCGGGTCGGTAAGATTGCCATCCCCAAGCCCTTGCTTGCCCCTTCCTGGTTCCGTGGGTGAATTTGGGCATAGCCGGAGAGCCTAGAGGTGGTGCGATGCCGCCCGACCCAATGGCAATTGGGATGGGTCGTGTCGTGTTCTTTTGGGGTTTACTACCACACTAATGACTGAACTTTTGGGCCTTGCATGGGCCTCTTCTTGCTAAACGAACCGGGTGTCATTTGCTATCACAGTAAAACCTGATGCCTAAATTTCTTGGACATGTTTGTGTCTTGACGATTGCTTGAATGAAAACTTGATTCCATTGTACGCTATGGAGCATATCTATCGAGAGGCCAGCCATCATTCTAATATATAGCAAAGTAAGATAGAGTGCAAGGGGACAAGCTACTCATTGAGGAATATCTTCCGCTAGTGATACACGTCCGCTTTCTTTTAGATAGAGGAAAAAAGATATCAATGATGATACTTTGATTTAATGTATAATGTTGCTCATGAACTTTTAAATTTTTTCAAGGTGGTCCCTGAATTTTTTTAAAAAATATTTTCATATAATCTAGAGATTACATTGAACATTTACTAGTTATGGACCATATTAAACAAATAAAAAATTTAGGGATAACATTACATATTGGGCAAAAATTCATGGACCACATTGTTCAAATTAAAAGCTTAGGGACAACTGTTTACATTGGACTAAAGTTCCAGAGATTATTTTGGTATTATCCCTTAGATAGACATTGATATCAGAAGTATTAGTATTGCTCAATATGAAGGACTTGCCTTTGGGATCTTTTCATGGAGAAATTTATTGGACACGTTTATTGCCTTTGTACCAAGAAAGGATGGAGATAATTCCTTCCTCAAATTTCCCTCAAATGTTCCTATTATGTGCCAAATATTAGCATGCCATGTTGGCATCCTCTGATGACTTTTGTTACATCAATTTTGCCTTATTAATAAAAATGACGGAGTAACCACTAGAGTTTGTTCTAGTAGCCACCCACCCTTCTCACATGAAAAGGGGAAGGTTAGGGGTTCGAATCTCCATCTTCTTAAAGAAGGTTAGGTTGGGGATGATTTAGTTTTAGAAGTAAGTTTCAACTCTCACGCTATGCAAAAAGGTGGGGCAAAAATTTAAGCATTAGAATAGGAGTAGAGTAGTACCAACTAAAGAAAAAATGACAGAGTTGCTCATACTAGGTGACGTGACCCGATTGTATAGATAAAATAAGGTAGAGAACTTAATTGTATAAACGTACTTAGGTTCATACTAGGTGACATGACTTGATTGTATATATCAAGTAAGGTAGAGAACTTAATTGTATAAACATACATAGGCCTTATTCGTTTCATGGAAAACAATTTCCAAAAAAATATTATCTGGATTTCCCGGTGTTCATTTCACAGAAAATGCACTGATTATGGAAAATAAAAGTCTTCTAAAATTGGGAAAAATATTTTACACTTTTCAAGTTAGGAAAAAACATTTTTCACACTCATTCTTTCTTATTTCACACCCCCTACTGGCCCCCACTTCTTTTTTTCTATTTTTTTTAAATTTGAAGTTTTTTATTTTTTTAAAAAAATTGAATTTTTTATTATTATGATTAAATCTATTTTCTATTTATTTTCTTTGTGCTCTTCTTCTTTTTCGATTGGTCGTTGGCCATCACAGGCAAGTTGAGCTTGCCAATTTGGTGTCGTCGATTGGCAAGTTGCGAGCCTCACCGCTGTCTAGTGATGCTCGAGTGTCACCAATCTTGTCGTCGCGGCGGTGATCGACTAGAGAAATCAAAAAAATAAAGAAAAAAAAACAATAGGAAAGAAAAGAAGAAAATACAAATAAAAATAATTAAAATTTTAAATAAAATAATAATAATAAAGAATAGAAAAAATAAAATAAAAAGCAAAAGAATTATATAGAGAAAAAATCAAATAAGATACTGAATGGTGAAAAATATTTTCCACTTCAATTTCATATTTCAATTGAACATCGAAAAAATATTATCATTTTCTTGGAAAATGGCTTCTTTGAAAACATTTTTTAGAAACGCTACATTTTCCACGAAAAAAATAGAATCTTAATGTTAATAACACCTTAAAATTTTACCCAACCCACTATCCCAATAATATTGGAGTCACCTTGAAAAACATAATTAATTTTATTAAATTAAAACTAAGCCAAATAACCTCCATGGAAAAATAAACTAGCAAAATTGCCTAATTTTTGTAAGATATTGGGACATTCTTGCCTAGATCAAGACTCACCTTAGTTGAGTCTACCATAGCCTTGCCTACATGATCAATGACTGAGTTAGATCGACTCTAGCAAACTCGAGTCTACACAAAATGTGACATCCCAAATTTTGACCCTATTTTGGGGATTATATGAAATTTTTATATTAATCAATATTCTATTAGTGCAATTACTCTAAACTAATCATTCATAAGTTAATTGACTATTCGGAAGTGCAATTAGGGATTAATACACATAAGGCCAGCAAATTCAATCAGGGATGGACTGTTCGACCATAAGGATCTATAAGGGACAATACCCCTTGTTATCAGCCAATTAGTGAACGAAAATAAATCGATTCGACAGAAGCACGAAGTCAAATTACAGGTGATTCTGCACAACTTCGATATGAACTATGAACGACGTTAAACCAATTCCCTTTTTGACTTTGTACTTGGGATGACCAATTAAACCCTCGAGATTACATGACAATAGAGAATCGCCCCTGATTTGAAATTTGGCTTAAACGTGGATCGAAAAGCTATCAACCACGGGTCAATTGTGAGAAAAATCTTAAAAGCCCCTCGAAAGTTTAGGGTATAGTAAAGTCACAATTAATTTAATTTAACCTCGATTATTAATCCAATTTTGAGTGTAGACTTTTCAAGGACTTCATGACTAAATAATTGAACGTTGTCACATTTATTCTCGAGTTTTTCGATAAGCTGCAAAATGTCGAAAAAGGAATTATTGGATCGAGAATTTGGATTCGCAAGTAGGCTGACCCCAAGCTGGCGGCCCAATGGGCCTAGCGCCCACTATGGATGTCCTAATAGGGGCCCAATGTCGCGACCTAAAATTTCTGAAAATAATAGGTTTAAGGGTATTGTTAATTTTGGGCCGACGACCCTCAATTAACCCAGGCTCTCCCAAGCCCATATCCCGCGCGACGTTGGGATATTCACAAAAATACAAATAAGGAGTCGCCACTAGCTTATTAAGGTCGACTAGAAACCAAGCGAGACATGAGAGCGTGTCTCGCTTTTTTTTTTTTATGCAACCAGAGTGTCTGAGGTCGGGGACTTGATTACGTTAGTCACATGACTAACGCCCTTTCGGTACCTAACTTGATTGTATATTAACTAAGGTCATGACAACACGTTCAAAAAAGCCTATTGTAAAGCCCTAAAGGCTTATTCAAATTTGGTCTTTTTCCTTTTTTAAGGGTTTTCTGGATGTTTGCAATTTTTTTTTTATTTTTCTGAATTTTATGAATTTTTTATGAATTTTTTAATATTTTTAATATTTTTAATATTTTCGAATTTTCTGAAATTAAAAAAAGGCTTTTAAGATTTTAAAATTTTTTGGCTATTCTGAATTTTAAAAAAAAAAAAAAGACATTTATTAATATTTTTGGAATTTTCTAATTTTTTTAAATTTTTTTTGAAATTTTTGAATATTCGAAAAAAGGAATAAAGCAAAATAAATTAAATTAAACTTTTAAAACCTTTCTGAAATTAAAAAAAAACATTTTTTTAATTTTTTAATGATTTTTCGAAATTTTTTCTTAATATTTTTTTAATATTTAATTTTTTTTGAATTTTTGGATTTTTTCTTTAAATTAATTAAATAGTAATTCGGACCGGGTCGGGAGACCCGGCCCTACTAAACCAACCCGGCCCCTATCGGGCCGGGCTAGTGCAGTGACCGGGCTGGCCGAATGGCCCGGTCCAAAATACTTTTAAAATGGCCCATTTGAAAAAGAAATTAAAACAGCCCATTATCCCTATTTCTAAAATTTCGACCCAAAACCCCAATCTAGGCCCATTCGAAGCCCATCCCTTATTTCTATTTTCAGCCCAATCATCTTCAGCCCACTTTCACACAATTGGCCCAAGTCTAAAATTAAATAAAAGGGCCCAATGGCCTTATCTAGGCCTAGCGGCCCAATCCAACCGGCCCGACCAATCAAACCCTACCCGGTACGTACCTTACCCGACCCGGCTCTTGCCCCGGATTGGAGCTGCCGCTGCGCCTCCTCTCTCCTTCGTTGTTCCTTCGCGGCGCCGAGGGGATGGCCGAGCAGCGACTGGTGAGGCCAGGGCGAGCGGCGGTGGTCCTCGCCGGACCCTCCGATGGGGAGACGAAGTGGCGGGCGGCCCTAAAGGAGACAGCGGTCGGCGGCAGGGGCAGCGAGAGATCTAGGCGGGATCCGAGAGCGGCAACCCCGTCGCGGGTCGGAGTGGCTGCGGACGCAGACGTGTTGCGCGGCCTTCGGGTGCGAGGGCGGAGGTCGGTCTCGCGAGCCACCGGCTGTCCTCGCCGTCGGTGTTTTGGGCGGCGGTGGCGTCGGCCCTCCCTCTCTCTCAGATCTGTTCTCCTCGCGGCTCTCTTCCTCTTTAGATCTGGATTTTTTTTTCTCTGCTGCTCCCCGTCCAGCTCCTGCTCCGGTTCCAACGAAGTGCAATGGCAGACGATGATTGATAACTGGATCTCCGCCGACGGTCAGCCGCTGTCTCGCGTCGCCTTTCTCTCTCTCGAGCTCACTCTCGTCAGAACTCTCTCTCAACCCTTTCTCACGGCTTCTTCTTTCTTTTTCTTCTGCTGCGTTCTTTTTTTTTTTTGACAGCCCTCTTCTCTCCAGATCTGCTCTCGCCAGCACCGTCCCCTCACCGATTCTTCCCTCTGCAGCCAACGTCACCGCCGTGGGAGGAGGAGGGTCGCGTCCGGACGGCCTCCGGTTTCCTTCTTTTCCGCCTTATCCAGATCTGCTTCTGGCTCGCTGCTTCTCTCTCTCGGATCTTACTGACTTCGCCTCTGTTTCTCCGGTGTTCGTCGCGTCGCCGCCTGCCTGCCGTTTGTCTCCGCTCCTCTTTTTCTTCTTCTCCTCTTTTTCCAGAAAATCGTCGCCGCCGTCGGGGGGGTCGTGTTAGAACCGCCTCGTCGGCTGCCCCGATCTGGATTTTCTCCCCCTCCTTTTTTCCTGTCTGTGTCCGTGTGTCCGTGAGGGAGACCAGAATCCCTCGGGGAATCCGGCCGGGCTGGAGAGAAAAATCCCAAGCTAGATGAGCTGGAATCCAAATAAAAGGGAAAAAGGCCCAAGAGAAAAGAAGATAAAAAAACTAGGCAACGTAAATGAGTGGGCTGGGCTGAACCAGCCCATTCAATCTTCTTTTTGAATTTTTTCGATTTTTTATTCTTCTTTTTTTTTATTCTTTTTTGATTTTTTCTAGAAATTAATAAGTATTTATAGATGCAAATTAAATAGGCAATTAAAACAAAATAAATAAAAATTCGGGTGTTAACACCCAAGCAAGCCCATTTCCCTTTCTCTTCAGCCCATGGGCTTATTCTTCTAGAAGTTTTGTTTGTGTAGCCTTAAGTGGCTTAGAAATGCTTGGTTTTCATTGAAACTTGAAGGGCAAGTTGGAAGACTTCAACTTCAAGTTTGCTTGCTCTCTCTGTCTCCTCTCTCTCTAGTTGCCATCTAGCCCCCTCCTCAACTCACTCTCTTTCTTTTCTCACTTTTTCCCTCACTTCTCTCTTTCACGACTCAATGTTTTCACCACTGCCACCCCTTGTTGCCATCCACCAAAGCTACTACCGTTGTTCATCGTGCAGCTGCTGCCCTCTGGAGCCCCACTGTCAACTGCTGATAGCCTCCGTCATCGTCGGCCACCTGCCTAGCCGTCGGTAGTTGCTAGCCTTCACTGTTTTAGCAAGAAATAGCACTGCAAGTGTTGTTTCATAGGAAACCGTCGACCGTCAACCGTCTATCGTTCGTTGTTGTCCTTAAGCCAACCACACATAGCCCTTGTCATCACCGTCATCCTAGTGCCCCCAGTTAACTAAATCCATAAGTTATTTTCCTAATCCCTTAATTATGGAATAATCTTGTGTTAGGAGGGTTTAATTAGTTCAAGTTTGTTTAGTGGTTAATGATGGTTTGCTTATGCCTAAATATGGTTCAGGTGCCCTAAGTTTGATTAAGATAAGCTAATGGTAGCTTAAATATGCTTATTGCTAATTAAATTAAATTATGGATAATTAGCACTATTTTATTATACTAATCTTGTTTATGGTTAATTAAATTGGTTAATGAAGGATTAGTATTAGTCAATTATATTCAATTATTTATGGGAATAATTAATTATAATTAAATTATTCTATGAAAATTATTTATTTATGACATATTAAATTATTTTGTGGAAATTAATTAATTAATTAAAATATTAATTCATTTCGAATTATTATTTTATTATGAATAATTGATTAAATTGAGCAATATTTATACTTATTTGATTATTGCTTATTTGTTAAAGGTTGACATGGCCTTCAAATATTTATGGAAGTATTTTATTAAAGTAATTTGCTTATTGTTAAGTAATTATTTGTGAGAATGATGAATAATTATGACTATTTTGTGAGAGTTAGTTATTTATTTGGATAATTAACTAAAGTACTTTCTTTGTTACTAATAAGTATTATGGGAATGATGAAAGTTTTTAATTTTTGGCTATAGTCAATTATTTATGGGAATAATTGATTATGATTAAATAATTGATGTATGCTATCGTTTATTGAAGTAAATACTTGTAGACAAGTTATTGGTATGTGTTGTTTATTACGAAAATAGTTAATAGTTGTTACTATCTTGGGTATTATGTGAATATCATAGTGTTAGTTGATTGAGACTGACTGTTGAATCACGACTTTAACTGCTATTTGTTGGTTGTCTCTAGAACTGTTGAATTATGTAACTTCACGTGACCATTGTTAATCGGTGCATTGCATTATATGTGTGTTAATTGCAACAGTATGTTACGTGAGCACTAACGATGGTTGCATTGGCAATAGAAAAAAAAAAGGAAATTGTATGGTTGATGGTTGTGCTACATGGTTATATAAAGGGATAGTGGCACTACTAGAAGACCACTAACTTTCGAGTTGTGCCATGGTTGTTGAGGTTGCTCAATTTTTATCGATTGCTTGGCAATGGTTAGATGTTGCGTTGCGGTAAAGGCCGGACCGATGCTCTTTAGGAAATGCCATCTAGAGGAAAGCTCATGATGTAGCCATGCTCACGGGGGGAACAATGCCTAGTTTGTGGGCCAGTAGACCACCAATTATAAGGTTTTGCCGTAGCCTAAGGGTTATAATAATTGGAACATGTGTAGATGCTGAAGTATGAGAAAGTTTAATATGTGTTATGGTTACGTGAACTATTTGTTGAAGTTGTTGTGGTATGAATTATATTGTATCATGTAGGGTATGTGTGCCAAGGCAAGATGAGATTACCTGTTGTTGTATTTGATGGTTGATGGTTTATACCGTGGTTGAGATTTTTTGCATGTTAATAGATAAGGCAAAGGAGAGGTCGCTTTGCAATTAATTTACCATCGATAATAGGTTGCATGGTTATGTTGCATCTGAGGCGAGCAAATTTGTTAACTAAGGCTTAGGATTATAACTTACTGAGTATATCTAACTTGTCGTGATTAAACATTTTTCAAGATCTTAGTATGACACTATACCTAGTGAGATTCGGTGTTCTCATGGATATGAGCACCACCATCACCACGCGACTCATCTTAGGTTCCAAATTTGTTTATGAGCTTCACATTATGATGATATGGGTGGACGAGGGGGAGAGGGATCACTATACGCCTTACGTGTTCAAGGCATGATTTGTTAGGTAAAGGGAAATGGTTTATGGCCTCTCAAGAGCTTTGGTGGACTGCCATCTCACGAGGTCTGGGTGACAAGGTGTGGGATCCCGTGGAACTTTGAATAGCATGTTGGAGGATCCTTCGACTGGCGAGTTTGATCTCTTAGAGGCTAGCGGTTAACCACCTAACGCTTGATCTTGTTAACTAATCCCCTCCCCTTTTGTGTAAGACGTAGGTTAGCTAGGCCTAATCCCTTTTTGTGTAGGCCAATGGAAAGTGCCCAAGGAAGGGCTTGTATATGAATGTTTTCTTAGGCTAACCTTAGTAGATAAATAAAATGTGATGCTGTTATTTTACTGAATTTTCTTTCTGTTATTCCTACTTGATGTTGGACTGGGTGTGGTTAGTATCACTTTTGCATATGCTTAATGGCAAGCTAAAATAAATTTATTGGTGACAAAACTTGAGGTGTCGCATGCTTCTGACTGCAAGTGATCAGGGGTTATCGTGAACTCGATGGTCAAGATGTGACACAAAACAAGAAAATATTCTATATATGGGTCACTCGGATGATATGGCATAAACAATCCCCAATGTTGCCTAGGGCAAAATGGCATTTCATTCATTTTTCGCATTTAGATTTCAAAACTCTTCATTTTATTAATCTTTCCAACTCATCTTTCCAAAAGTTGAGAATATGTCGAGATTCTTAAACTATTGCTAAAGTAATTTTGGCCTAAAAAACAATTCTTGCCCTCATTAAATATTTCACAGACAAAAAAAAAAATAGACACACACTCATACTAAGTCAAAATCAGATATTGTATTTATAAATTTACCCTCACAAATTTATAAAAAAAAAAAAGAAAACAAGGCAAGAATTATGAAACATATCTATTGGAAACAAAAACTTTGTTATAGTACATTTCATCTGATCAAATTTTGCCACCGCCAGGAGAAAAATCTAGGACCACCTTTGGGTGAGACTATTACAAGGAGAGCTGACACGGAGGAGCATTATCCACGTCAGCTCGATTGTTGCAGTTGCCTATCGGGCAATGGTCCATGTCATTCAAGTATAGATGATCATAAAGGCTCTCTACCAATAACAGAGTCTCTAGGTTTTTCCTTCTAGATGAGTCTACGTCATCATTTTTGCGAGCATTTATAGTTGTCGGTGGCAAGATATGACACTGGAAAATGACGGAAAAGAAATTGATTGCACATTATAAATTCGAAGATCCACTTGCAAAAAGCATATAAATTAGGCAAAAGAATCAGGAAGTTTCTCATAAATCATTTATAAATCTATCTTTATATTTTTAGTATGATTCTTGCCTCTTTCTTTGTACCTTAACGTGTAGATCTGTCAACAGGTTTGTAGGTTTCCGTCCACCGACAAAATCTGGACATGACCACATGAAATCTAGAAAATCTCCCTAAGTTAATGCCTATTCAGTCTATGTTTGCAGCCGAGATTTGCCGCCAAGTCACCCTCTCATTTATTAAGGTGATCTTTGGATACAATTATTTTTGTTTTCATTTAAACAATATATAATTAGGATACTTTTTATTTTATTTTAACGTTTCTTTATTAAAAGTAATTATTAGAGATTATTAGGATATTTCTCCACATTGAAGATAATTATAATATTTTCCTTGATTGTATAATCTCTCAATTGCTTATCTATCTCTTGATTGTGCATATCATAGATTTATCGTAACTAATAGAATGATTATCTTGTTACTTGGGCTCTCCATTGCAACAAATAAAACATATAGAAATTTCACATTTCTCTTTTCTACATTAATCTTAGGTGCTCATGCACAACCAAGTACACACTTGAAACATACCTCTTATCCCGTGTATTGTTTTCTTTTTCAATAACACCTAATATCCTTCTCTCATTGTTGATTCTCAACATTGTTTGACTCTCCAATGATCATGTCAGCTTGTTTAGTTGCCACAACGACAACCTCCCGCACAACGGCAACCTCCTGTTGAAACAACGGCTTCTATTCGGAGCCTGCACATCTACCATGACAACACACAAGAGCCACGATAATAGTGACGTCAACTGTAAGCTAGTTCTCTCTTTAGCATCGAACCATCTGGTTGATCCACTCGGTTTTTTTTTTCCCTAACCTTTTCTCCAAAGAAACTCTACTTTGCTTCTTCTAGATCAAATTGAGTTTGAGAAAATGTTAGTTGATTGTATAATTTTTTTTTTTTTATCTTGGATAGTCATCTAATAAAACATATGAAGAGGCTCATGTGCTCTTGATTATAACATTGAAAAAATATAGAAGTTCCACAATTTTCTTTTCCACATCAATCTTGTCTACAATGTTTGGTAATGTCTAATAATAATTGTTTATTTACATTATTTTCATTAAACAATTTTTCTCATATATAAGCTGTTAGTTATACTTTTTCATTTCATCGGTAAAAAATATTTTTGACTCAAATATCAGCTAGTTAAATTAAACAAAAGAAACATATTCTATTGTTAACAACACTGACAAACTTATTGTGGGGCCATTACATCACCTATAGACAAGGATGATGGTTGATTGTCGGCAACTCTATCCCCACGGTAGGCTCAAGAAAATGTCGAAATGTGTGTTGCAAGTTGGCTAGCAAAATGAGTTCTCCGACCCAACATTGTGGGTAATACTCATGTATTAGATAGGCCATCAATAAATTTGCGTCTTTTATTATTAGGGGATCAGATTGGATCATGTTTTATTGGGACAGTAACATGTAATTTTGGGCTTTGCCCCCTTTTCTACCCTAGTAAGTGAATATTTTATGGACCCACGTGGCTTTCTCTTCAAGAGATTAGTGTTTAATTACTTCCCTTAAATTCAGATGATCATAACTCTAAACATATAAATCTAATATCATCACGTTGCTACAATTATCCAGAAAGCTACCATTCCGACTGGATCTTCGGCAAGTCATGTTGGCTGGCACGACCCGATTGCCGACAAGTCATGGGGGCTGGCGCGACCCAATTGCCGACAATTAGTCATTCATCGTCACAAGTCATTTGAGAGTGCCATGGTCTGGGCTGGTCCAGGGCGCTTTGTCTATGACCATTTAGCGTTGAGCACGCGTAAATGGGAATTTTCAGACTTCTCATTTTCATTTTCTAGATGGTGCCATCTCAAGCACTTATAAGGACTACTCCTGCTACAATAAATAATGTTTGTAAAGCTCTTTAGGGGGTTCAACCATTTAAACTCTCACGTACAAATGATCGCTTAATATACATTGCTTGTACCATTGTTGTATAACATTTTCTCATGACCCGCTTTCTTTCTTACTTACAAACGATCTGAGAGTCGTGCATGTGCCCTTCAGATTCGATGCGTTGCGCTATTGAGTCGACTAGTATACTACTCGTGGGCGATGATAGTACATGCCGAACAATCCCTTGAATTTGGCCACCAGCTTGGATCGTGACATTTAGTATTAGAGCTTGAGTTATAGCGAAAGACTTCAGAGTCATGGTTGACATGTGAACAACCCAATATTAGAAATAGATTGGGGATTGAAAACTAAGTTGGACGCCCTAAATGGCCTCGATGGCAACATTCAAACTCAAGGAGTGGGTCGAGTCCATTAAGGGATTGCATGATGCCGTGAACAATCGAATTGGTATCTTTGAGGACGATGTCCAAGAGACTATACGCGTATTGCGTGAGGGGATAACGCAACTTGACCACACGAGTTGTTGTGCTCACTAGTGCAGCAGGCAATGCACCCAACTTTGAGATGGGTTGCATGAAGGTGATAGTTACAAGGACTTATTTTGGTTTAGGATGCTCATCTTGAGAATGTTCCGTTTGACAGGGAGCAATACTTTGGATCGCACATCCATACTCAGAACAGACCAAGGCACCGATGACTTCTATGTTTCTCTCGGGTCATACGAGGCTTTGGTGGCGGACCAAGCATGACAAGATCCAATAATGTTGTGCACAAGTCAATACATGGGATGAGTTTGTTGGAAAATATTTGATCGGGAAGAATAGAATCGAACTTTGAGACATGAATTCACTCTCTTTAAATTATAAATTCAAATCTTAATTATAAATAATTTTAATTCATAAAAAATAATCACTAAATAATGCCAAATCTAGTCCACGTGTGCACTCACATCTTTTTGATATGAGGAAAAGCACTCCTTCGAGAAGAATTTGATATTTGATTGAGAAGAATGTACAACCAAAATTTTCACAAGATTAATATACATTCATAAAGGTCTATTTTTAGCTAAACCTTTTGTTAGTATAAGTACCTCAAAATTTTGTAAAAGTTACAAGTAGCTATAGCTTTAAACTTGTTACTTTAATAATAGAATTTGACATGCTACCCATATACTAACCTCTTGTTTCAATATGAAGTTTTATAATATTTTTCAGGCAGAGAAGTTCTATAATTTACTTGGCATTGTTATGGCCTTATGCTTGTTCTTATTTCATGAGCTCTTTAGAAAGCAACCTTGATAAGTAGCGACCTTACTTCTAAGCTCATATAGGTTAAGTATTTAGCTGTGATTCTGTTATTAATAAACACATTAGTAGTTTGTATTATTCTTCATTAAAAATATAATTTAGTATACAAAACATAACATATGATAGTGACTTCTCATGTCTGGGTTAATGTTAGTATCAAACAATCACTTTCAATAACTTGTTTTTACCCATTAAAATTTATAACTAGTAAGATACTAGTATTGAGTTGGATTGCCATTACTAGTGATTTTAGTTAAAGGGTCTCAACCCTATTTCTTTTGAGGTCATTTTTACTACATCTCTTGGTAAAGCCTTTGTGGAGGGATCAAATAGAATCTTGATTGTCATCACATAGACAATTGTTATGGTACCATCCTCAATCAATTGTCTCACTTACTCATGTCTTAGACTCATATGTCTAAACTTTCCATTATAAGTGTTGCTATAAAACCTTGCCAAAATAACGTGATCGTTACAATCAATAGAATTGGATGCATAGGATTAGTCATAATTCGATGTCCGACAACAAATATCTAATCCATTTATCCTCTTTCCCTATTGCTCTGTTAAAGTAATGAATTCATAAGTCATCGTTGAGTGAGTTATTCATGTTTGTCTCTTGCTTGCCCAAGATACAACGCATCCACCTAATATGAAAATTTATCTAGAAGTGGAACACTTATCATCCACACATGTAATCTAATTAGCATTGATGCATCCTTCTAATACACTTGGATAATCATTATAGAACAATCCCAAGTTTTTAGTTCTTTTAGGACAACAAAAATTTTTTGGTAACAATATTCTAATGTTCTATACTTGGATTACTAGTATATCTACTCAACTTTCACAAAGGAAAGGCAAAAGGTCTAGTACAATGCATTGCATACATTAAAGACCCTATAACTCTTGCATATTCAGGTTGTGCTGCTACTCTATTAGTATTATAATTTAATTTAATACTTGAATCAAATGGAGTGCTCATATATTTGAAACTAGGATATTTAAATTTATTTAACATTGGCTCAAACAATAATTCCCACTATGATTTTTGGCTTTAATATGGAAGATAGAATCCACTTCACCCTTTTATTTTAAAAATGGAATTTGGATATTAGTCTCAATGATTCTAGCCATATTGGTTCCAAAATTAAGTATATCATCAATGTATGAGTACATTAAAGCACCATAGTATTTAGTGAATTTAAAATAAATACACTTATTAACACTATTATGTTTGAAACCATTTAATAATATAACTGAGTCTTCTTATTTTATGCCACTACTTAGGTGCTTGCTTAATCCCATATAGAGATTTAATCAATTTACATACTTTCTTTTCATTTCTAGGAAGAACAAAACCCCCTAGTTGTTCCATGTTCCTCATTTAAATCTCCATTCAAGTTCCGGTGGTTTTTTAAATTGAAACTCATCACCCTCCATAACATTCACCTTGGTTTCATATAAATCAGAATTATTACGTAAATGTGATTCTTCCTCAATTTGAACATGTTTCTGAATTTGTTGCAAAGTAATGTCTTCTGACTTGAACAATATCCTTTTTCCATAATATTTCCAACTTGGAGGCAATTTTGCAATAAATGCTCCAACGTGAAAGGATTTTGGAATATTAATCTTGAGAACACGAATTTTATTGACAAGCACTTGCAATTCATGAACTTACTCCATCAAGGATTTTGAGTCAACAAATTTAAAACTAAAATATTTTGCAACCAAATATCTATTCGTACCTTACTGCTCTGCCTCTCAAGCTTGACAACTTAGCCAAAGACGACCCGAAATTATCTTTACTTCTACATTCAAGCTTAATGCATTTCCTTTTCGGGGCATGTGAATCAGCGGAAGCTGTCATTACAGTGCCAATGCCCGAATCCCTCGGATTCAATGGTCTCAATAGCATGCCGATAATCCGGTACAAAACCACTTGAAGGTCCTTTTTAAGAGAACTCCCGTGACTTTCCCATCAATTGTGAGGGACAGCACCTTACTCTCTGTCCTTTAAACTCTATGGGAAAAGCTGGGGCCATAAAATCAGCACCCAATAAGTGCACATGTCAACGACGAGTACCTTGTTTTCCAAGTGGATCAGTTCTGATATCAATCCAGTAAAAACTTGAGAGCCCTGGTTTTGATCAACAAGGCTCGAATAATTAATTAACCTGCGCCCGGTGCCTCTTTACCTGCCCCCCGCCCGCAAGCACAAGCCGTCCTTCCTTTTCTACCAGCAAGAGTTCACTGGATAAGCCAGCTCGACTCAAGAAATAAATCCACCCCAGCTAGGGTACCAATACCAATAGGTCGAAAAATCCCAAAAGCGCACGACTTCCCAATTCGTTCCGAATGAGAACACTAGCGGGAACTTTACTGGCTCGTCATTTCTCATTGGCTTAGAAACCACATTAGATCATGCGGTAAATGATCGCCTCAAAAATGAATCCCGAGTAAGCTCCACAAATAGAAAATCTCCAAAAGCCTAACCGGCCACACAAGAGCCAAGGGACTCGGAAAATCCGAGAGAACCAAAATCCCAAGGCAAATCGAGAGCCTTGGGACCATGATCTCCGAGCCCTTCGCTTGCGCGCCAATGGAGTGAGCCCTAACCTTCCCTTCGCTTATTTTTCTCAGAGAGAGAGAGAGAGAGAGAGAGAGAGAGAGAGAGAGAGAGCTGTTACGATAAAAACAAACTATGATCACCCTGGTAGCCCCATTGAGATTTGCCCCTAAACCACCAACTTTCCTCGTTAGGATAAATATAAAGACGTCATCCGAATTGTTGAACTAATCTATCACAGCCATTTTTTTTACGGGAGCGAGGCCATCCATTCTTCGGTACTTATATTCACCAGAAATCAAGATATTCTCAAGAATATCAAGCATTTGTTGAGTTTGGGCTAAAGGAGAACACGATTTTCCTTAAGGTATTAGCTTCTCCGTCCACCTGTCCACTATCATCATTCACTCTCTCTCTCTCTCTCTCTCTCTTCCTTTCTTTATCTGATTAATGAGATCGTCGACTTCCGAGATAGAGGCAAGGCACAACTCATCCGGTGTCGTGGAATTATCCACGGTTTTAGTGACTTCTTCTGATGCTATTTTACAACCCACCATCGATACGTTTATGTCCCAACTACTATCTTCTTTTCCCAGGGTCATCGGATCCATACTGTCGTCGAGCTTTGCTTGCACAATCACCATCCTTGGGAGCAGCAGCTCTTGGAACTTTACCCTTAATCTTGATTCATGACTTTGATTGATTCGGACTCCATGCTGCACAAATGATTTCTTAAAATTGTTGGGAAATAATCAATCAGAATAAATGGAATCAGATTTTGAGGCATAAATTCACTCTCTTTAAGGAATTATTTACCTTACAACACTGTTGACAATGCTAGCAAAAATCTTTCAAGATACAACAAAGTCTCAAACCAAAATACTATATAGCAATTTTTGTATATTTCCAGGAACTCTCAAAAGGAAAGAATTGAAAACAATGATATATCTATATCTTTTGAAAGAAACGAAAATGGAAGTTGAAAGTATTGAACAAAAATGTTGAATACATAATAGCTAATAAATATGTTTATGCGAATACAACCTTTCAAAGGCTGTAAGAGCGCCTAATAACTGTTGGCAGAAAAAAAAAATCATAGCTCTATTATGAATATCACATAGTTTCAATAAAACACAATTGTTTTTATAATTATAAATTCAAATTTTAATAAATAAAATAATAATTATAGTTGATTAGCGTAATATCTAGTCTACGTGTCCACTTAAATTTTTTCAATGTGGGACAAGGCACCTTGTAGTTTGTTTATTTATAGAATCGGAGTAACTACTTAGGCATCCGTTCTTTCCTATGAAGGTGAGGTATAACAGTCTAGGGCATTACATGAGCTCAAACATAGTGATGACATTCGAAAGTAGGTTTGACAGTTGTTGCCACTAACGCTGGACATTCATGATATGTCTGACCTGAATAGGTTGTTACTTCTTAGAAGGCCTAAAGCCATGGGCCAAGACTAAGCTATAGAGATAGCAAGTAAGGGATGTGCCTTCGGTGCAAGCTATGGCTGAAACTAGATGGACTATTGCATTGCGAAGGAACATAAGAAATCAAGGGTGTCCAACTTGAGGAGGCCATAGTCATTCAACAGGCAAACCTAAGAGCTGGTGAACCCCAAGTACCAGCAATAGGTCTATTTAGGAATTCACACCGAGGAATTAGTTCAGCGGGAAAGCCAAGAAACTGGTAAATAGGGTCGAGTAATTGCTAGCTTGCTTAAAGTGTGACAAGTGATATAGCTAGTAATAACACCTAGAGAGGGGTGAATAGGTGTAGAAGAACTTTATATACAGCAATACCAATTTTTTGCAATCTACGAACTGAAATTAAATAGAGAGAGTAGAGAAGATTACAAACACAGTTTATAGTGGTTCGGCTTTACACAAGCCTACGTCCACTCTCTAGGTGATCAGCCAATAGGTTGGATTTCACTATGTGATCAAAGGTGATTACACACTCTTGAGTGTTAGTACTTGGTGATGATATGTCTCACAAAGTCACTCTTTCTGGTAATACACTCAGATCACTCAATTACGCACTTAAGACAACTGATGAAGAATATAATCGAGTTTTGGAATATGTTTATCCTATCTTG
The DNA here is from genome assembly GCA_014858505.1 of Corymbia citriodora subsp. variegata. Lineage (NCBI taxonomy): Eukaryota > Viridiplantae > Streptophyta > Magnoliopsida > Myrtales > Myrtaceae > Corymbia > Corymbia citriodora. The sequence goes on along the minus strand of CM026417.1, from coordinate 23,866,643 downwards.
TCTTCTAGGTCTCATCCTATTCTTATATACTCTCCAAGCTACACTCGACCGTTGACTCTTTCCTTGAGAGTTTAGTCTTCCCTTTCTTGGACCAACTTTATAAGGCAAGTCTTTTTTACTGTTGAAGGTAGATCAGATCTCCTTGGATTTTGTTCGTCCATACAATCAAAATCCGAGCTTCCATAAGTTCTACATTCTTCTTTGAAAGTTGTCCGTTGATTGATCTTGCCAATAAGTCTGATACAACATAATCAATATAAATAAGGTAAGTGAAATACTTGACCGTTAGTGATCTAATCCTGTAGTTTCATTCTGAGTCTAATAGACTAATGTTCTGAGTCTGTTTGGGTTTTCCGTCTGGCACGGTCAGACTTAGAAACTATGTCTATACTAGTTTTCCTTTTGGTACGGACAGACTTAGAATCTCCGTCTCTTTAGATCTTCCGTTTGGTACAAATAAATTCAGAGACACCTTATGTCTTTTCTTCTGCTACAAGCAAACTTAAAAGCATATGCCACCTTGTGGCTTTCCCATCTAAAGAAATATATTTTTCATACATAAAACGATTTGTTAACATCAAAACTAGAAGTTTTCTCAACAATCTCCCCCTTTTTTATGGTGACAAAACTTTTTATGTTAGCAGCTTGTTGTTCCTGTAAAATTGCATACGGTCTTGTTGTTCCTGTAAAACATGGTTGAGCATAGCATACTTGTAATCCTAGTAAAACATAACAAGTATATAATGATGTTTTTGTCAAAATACTAACCAATTTCAAACCAATCAAATAATAATCCATTCAGGCATCCATGTTCAAACAATGTCTAACAATAACCAGGCAATAAAACATCATCTAACAACAACTAGGCAGTATCTAGCATCCATGTTCTAACAATAACCAGGCAGTAAATCAAATACTAATCTATTCAGGCATCCATGTTCAAACAACATCCAACAATAACCAGGCAATAAAACATCATCTAACAACAACCAGGTAGTATGTAGCATCCATGTTCTAGCATTCAAAAAATCTCCAATTACTCTCCCCCTCTTTGTCACTGTCAAAAAGTCAACATCCTAAAAAACAGTAAACAAAATTCAAAAACAAACAAAATAGACCAGAAGACTGTGAGTTTAGGAAGATTTTGAAGAAGGCTTTTTAGGGGTTTGAACAAGGGTGAAATCCTCCATATCCTTGGTAGACTCTGTTATCTTGGTGAGAATGGCGTCTTCCATGCATTCCAAACGCTGTTGAGTGGTCTTCTCTAGAGTCTCCAGCCTTTTGTTTAAGGAGGTTTCCATAGCAACCTGCTGATCTCTGATTTTCATAAGTATGTCGAATATTTTCTGAGATTCAGCATAATCAGATGAAGCTACAGGGATGTGTTTCAACATTTTGAGGCGGATGCTCCCTCTGGATTGGTGCTTCAGTCTGGTCTTGTTCCCCTTGTTGATTCGTATTCTCTGCCCTATTATCAGCCTCAGGAATAGTACCCTCATCCATTCCGTTTATTTCTTCCTCTCTTTCTTCTTCTTCTCTACTTCTTCTGGATCTTCTTCTAGTTTTGACTCAGCATTTTCTGCAGGTTGAGGTTTTGTACTAGGAATGTTTCCTTCTGGTGCATCAGGTGGAGGCATTTCTGCTTCTGGTTCTATCACTCTGTGTGTAGTTTTTCTCAAATTTGCCAGAATTTCAGAAATACTTTCCTTTTCATCCTCTTCATTCTGTAGTAGTAGCTGTCTCCTTCTTTTAAAACTTAGCTCGGCAGCAGCCACTTCCTTTCCTCTTTTCTTTGTAGCTGTTGATGCATTAGCCAGTTCCTTCTCCTTTCTTCTCCATGTCTCCATAACATCCTTCAGCCTCATTTTGGCTATCATCTTATGTCTAATGGTCATTGTTGGAAGAACTGTAGTGCAGAATCTTCTAGGCATATCAATCTTAAGATGTTCAAAGATTATGGTCACCAAAGCTCCATAAGGCAACTGTCTTGTCATTTGCAACTGTTATATACATGTGCGGAAGAACAATGTGAGGGAGTGGGAACAGAACTCCCTTTTCAATTGCCTACATTAGTTTTGTTTCAAATCTGGTCACATTTGTCTTTGATGATGCCTTAGGATGAATGCAGTTGATGATAATTTTATACAAAATTGTTCTTGCTGAGGTTAAAAATGAGTAGGTGATATTAGCCCTAATGGACTTTGTGAGATGTTTACACACAATCTCATAAGTGACTTCAATGGGTTTGAAAGGACCCATTTCAACTTTCATGATATCGGCCAAGACATCTGCATTAACCTCATAGAAAGTATCATTCACACTAAACTGCATTTTATCTGGAGACAGGAAAGACAAATTAGAATAGAAACATGCTGTTAATTCTGGATAAACAGTAGCAAAGTCAGTGCAGAATCTATCCATCTGCAATTTTTCAAAACAGCTCATTAGATTTATATCAGCAGCATCCAGAAAGTCAAAATCCACAATTATGTGGCTCATCACTCCTCGATCAAGCAATTTATTATAAAATGCCTTATGCTCTTTAGACCAGAACTATTTCCCTGTTGTGTTCCGAGCAATTGCAGCAATCCCCATTCTGACATTAAAATTTCTATAAATTCTTTTATCATTTTCCTTTTCACCCCAGACATTCTCTCTACTCCTACTGGCTTTAGTAGCCCGTTCTCTTTATGCAAGCTGTTGATCTGTAAGTTGAACAGCTTGAACCAAACGCAACTCATTTGAATATCCTTTTTGTCTCAAGTAATATAGTTTGACATCCTCAGTAGTGTTTCTTTGCACTAAACACTCATACATTTTCAAGACTATATGAGGGTTATCATGTTTAGATAGAGTTAATCTAAACATACCTCTTCTAGAGACATTTCTCTGCCTAGATTCTATTGTGGAATTCCTCGGAGACTCCTCATTTTCACTTACATTCCTTTGAGCTGATGCATTTTGAGAATTTCTTTGGGATTCTTCAGAGGTCTGCATCAGATCGAAATGCGTCTGCTCTCCTTCTATATTTATTAATCCTCAGCCAGCAATCTCGTTTGATCTTCTTCGAGGAGATGGAGATACAGACCTTGATCTGGACATGGAGGATCTTGAAGCCATGTTCGAAGAGGGTTTTAGGTCAACTTGGAGAAAATGATTCGTTCTTTAGGGTTTCAAAAGAAAGCTTGTATGAAAGACTCGATTTTTGGGGGGTTATAAAGCTTTCTGAAGAGAGGTAAACGAAAGACACGACTTTTTGAAAATTATAATTGAAAATGGCATTATTCAAAAATATTAAACTTGATAAAATTAGATCAAGATAACATAGGCATGTTCCTGAAATCACGCAAAACAATTATTTGCTAATTCAAACTTACCAAGTTCAATCATATAAGGAAATAACTTTAACTTCCAAAAATATCATCAAGTCCTTATGAGTCCATTCAGACTTTCGATCCATCTAGAAGATAACTTTTTCCCATACTTTATCCTATCCTCAAAGACATTATGCAAAAGGATTAATGATATTTAATCTATTACAAATTGAATCGAATGTACCTTTGTCTAGCGGCCTTGTGAAGATATCTGCTAATTGATTCTTTGAATCAATAAATTCTACAAATATATCACAATTTTGCACATGATCTCTAATAAAGTGATTCTTGATTTTAATATGCTTTGCCCTAGAATGTAGGATCGGATTCTTGGTGAGGTTAATAGCATTTGTATTGTCACATCTTATTTCAGTGCAGGTTTCTTCTTTTCCATAGTCCCTAAGTTGCTATTTCATCCATAAACCTGTGAACAACAACTTCCAAGAGCAACGTATTTTGCTTCTGCTGTAGATAGAGCCACAATGTTCTGCTTTTTAGAGAACCATGAAACCAACATTTGTCCTAGTAGTTGGCATGTTCTAGACGTGCTCTTCTTGTCCACTTTACATCATGCTAGGTTAGCATTTGAGTATCCAAGAAGAGTAAAGTATATTCCCTTAGGATACCATAGACCCAAATGTGGATAAGTAGCTATGTACTTTATTATGTGCTTAACTGTTGTGAGATGTGATTTTCTAGGGTCTGCTTGGAATCAAGCACATAAACACACACTATATAGAATATTTGGTCTAGATGAAGTAAGATAAAGAAGAGAACTAATCATGCTTCTATAGGTCTTCTGGTTAACTTTCTTTCCCATTTCATCCTGATCTAGTTTTATGGAGGCTGATAGTGGAGTTTCAGTCTTCTTACAATTCTCTATTCCAAACTTCTTGATTAAGTCTTTGACATATTTTTCTTGATGGATGAAAGTTCCATGTTTGGATTGATTTACTTGAAGTCCTAGGAAGAATGTGAGTTCTCTCATCATGCTCATTTCAAATTCCTCATGCATAGACTTTGAGAAGTTCTTGCACAATCATTCATTAGAGAATCCAAAAATAATGTTGTCTGTACAAGCAGAATATCCTTACCTTCCTTTTTGATAAACAATACTGTGTCTATCATACCTTTCTTGAAGCTGTTGTCTAGTAGAAACTTACTTAAACGTTCATACCAAGCTCGAGGTGTTTGTTTCAGACCATATAGAGCCTTCTTCAGTCTATATACATGGTCTGGCTTTCTTGGTTCCTTGAAACCAGGAGGCTGTTCTACATAGGCCTCTTCTTTGATAAATCCATTCAAGAAGGCGCTTTTCACATCCATCTAGAACAGCTTGAAGTTTTGATAGCAAGTATAAGCAAGTAATAGTCTGATTGCTTCTAATCTTGCTACTAGAGCATAAGTTTCATCATAATATATTCATTTTGATTGTGAATAACCTTTGGCTACCAGTCTTGCCTTGTTTCTGGTCACCTTTCCTCGTTCATCCATTTTATTCCTGAAGATCCATTTAGTGCCTATGATTGTTCTTCCCTTGAGTTTGGGAACCAAATCTCACACATCATTTCTTTTAAATTGTTGGAGTTCTTCTTGCATTGCTTCTATCCATCTTTCATTTTCAAGGGCTTCGTCTACTCCTTTGGGTTCAATTTCAAAGATGAGTGCCACAATACTTGTATCATTTTTGTTCCTTGATCTGGTTCGAATTCCTTCATTGATACTTCCAATAACCAACTCTTGAGGATAACTGGATTTATGTTTCTAGATTCTATTATGCACTTCGCTATCATCAGGATCTTCTAGTAGTTGAATGGTGTCAGATGGAATGGTTCTTTGTTCTGAAACTTTCTCTATGACTGTTTTCTGAGAAGATTTAGCTTTTTTGTTGAGAGTTGATTTCTTAGAAGCAATAGTTGGTTCTGAATCTTCAATTTGAGTTTTGTTCTGGTTGGGATCACCTTGCTCCAAAAACTTCACGTTCATGGATTCTTCCATAGTCTGAGTATTCTTTTTGAACACTCTGTATGCTTTACTAGTGTTTGAGTATCCCAGAAAAATACATTCATCTGACCTTTCTTCAAACTTGCTATTTTCCCAGAGTGCATGCCAAGCAAAGTTTTGTCTTCTTATAGCTTAAAGAAGGCAAACCACGAACAAGCTTTTTGCTTAGTAGCTTGGAGATTTGTTTCATACTAACATGTCCAAGTTTGCGATGCCAGAGATTTGCATCATCTTGGATTGAAATTAGGCATTTAGGAAATCTTCATTTATATCTAGAAGATAGATGTTCCCATGCCTCCGTCCAGTGAATGATTGAGACGAGTCATTGCTAGTCCCAGAACATAAGTTTTCTTTGAAATCAATTCTGAAACCAGTAGCACATAGCTGGCTAATGCTTAGAAGATTATAATTCAATCCTTTGATTAGAGAAACATTGTTGATAACTAGACTTACAATCTTAACCGTTCCTAATCCAATAATGTTTCTCTTTGTGTTTCCTCCAAAAGAAACTATTCCTCCTTTAACCTTTTCTAAGCCAACGAACATCCTTGAATCTCCAGTCATGTGTCTTGAGCATCCACTATTTAGGTACCATTTCTTCTTGCTTCTAAAACTCACCTGCAATCAACACATATACTCATTTTTTCTTTGGTACCCAGATTTTCTTGGGTCCTTCGGGGTTAGTAGTGTAAGCTTTGTCTATCCATTTCTTCTGAACTGGTCTCCAGACTTTAAGACATTTGTTTTCAAAATGTTATTTTTCTCCACAATCAGAACATTTGAGATAGTTTCTACCAACAGGTCTTACAAAATTCTTTTTGAAATGATTTTTGTAAGCTTGTCGAGGAGGTTTCTGTTTAATTCTCTCCTTGACCTTAGGAAAATCAATTAAGAATCAATTTCCTTATAGAACCCAAGTCCTGACTTATCATAGTAAGGAATCTGAATGGAGAGTATATGCTGCAGGGTTTTCGATCATTTAGAAAACTTTGTAGTGATATTCAAAATTTCCTTTTGAGTGTTTCATTCTCAATTTGCAAAAATTCTCAATTTTCCTTCATCTCCAAAAGTTCCTTTTTGAGACATTCTTTTTCATTTAGTATAAAATCTTGATTTTCCTTTATTTCTGAAAGTTCCTTTTGAGACATTTTTTTTTTCATTTAGTATAAAATCTGTTTACTCAATTTGCGATTCTCCTTTTTTAAACCAGAGATCCTTTTCAGAGTGGATTTTAAATTAGAACACAGTTCATTTATATAATCTAAAACTTCTGTGGGAATGCTGGAATGACTAACCTCAATTTCTTTGTGAGAGTCTAATTCTAATTCTGAATCTGTTCCAGATTTTGAGTCTGAATGTGCCATTAAACAGATGTTTCCATATTCATCTTCACTGTCTTTAACCTTAGTGTCACTCCATGTTTCAGCATTCAGGGCCTTCTTGTATTTCTCATACTTCCCTTTGCTCTTTTTGAGCTTGAGACAATTTTGTTTTATGTGACCTTTCTTTTTGCATTCGAAACAGACAATCTCTTTGACATATTATGCCTCATCCTCTGTTCTTCGTTGTCCAGATTATCTGTTTTGCTTCTTGCTGTTAAACTTTATGCCTTTCTTGTTTAACTTATTCACCTTTTTGATTAGCAGTGCAAGTTCTTTATCGTCCAGCTCGTCCTCAGAATTTGTATCATCAGAATTAATATTAGATTTAAGAGCAATGGATTTCTTACCTCTGGATTCCACTTCCTTGTTCATTTGTTTTGCTTCATAGGACTGCAAGGTACCAACAAGCTCATCAACTATTAGAGGTGAAATTCACAAAGTTTCTCTAATGGAAGTCTTCACATTATTTCACTCTTTTGACAATCCTCTTAGAAGCTTGTTGACTTTCATTGGTCCAGGAACATGTTGTCCTTGATATGCTAGTCTATTTACAATTTCTGTAAATCAATTGAACATGTCGCCTATAGACTCCCCTTGTTTCATTTTGAAAGATTCATACTGACCAAGTAAAATATTTACTTTGGTCTCCTTAACACGATCAGTCCCTCGTAGGTCACATGTAGTCTATCCCATACTTCATTTGTTGTATCACAAGAAGATATTCGATTATATTCATTAGGTGATAAAGCACAATAGAGAGAGTAGATAATCTTAGCATCTATAGTTTGTCTCTTTGTTAGTTCTTCTGATGAGATGGTAGCTAATGTTTCTGTTGCTTTCCTATCATCTTTCTTTGAGGTTTTTCCAGCTTCAACACTAGAATCAATTCCTCTTTCAACTATATCCCATTCCAGCGGATCTTTTGATCTGAGGAAGGCCTTCATCTTGTTCTTCCATATATTGTACTCTTGACCATCAAAATATGGTGGTGGAGTGTTGCTCTGTCCCTCAATCAAACCTGGTGCAAGGATACTAGCATAGAGGATCTTTAACTCAGAATTAGTAAACACTTCAAAATACTGAGCACAGAGCTCTGATACCAATTGATATAGCTAGTAAACACCTAGAGATGGGTGAATAGGTGTAGAAGAACTTTATACGCAACAATCACCAAGTGCTAACACTCAAGAGTGTGTGATCAAAGGTGATTACACACTCTTGAGTGTTAGCACTTAGTGATGATATGTCTCACAAAGTCACTCTTTCTGATAATACACTCAGATCACTCAATTACGCACTTAAGACAACTGATGAAGAATAGAACGAGCTTTGGAATATGTTTATCCTATCTTATCTTCTAGGTCTCATCCTATCCTTATATACTCTCAAAGCCACACTCGATCGTTGGCTCTTTCCTTGAGAGTTTAGTCTTCCCTTTCTTGGACCGACTTTATAAGGTAAGTCTTTTTGACCGTTGAAGGTAGATCAGATCCCCTTGGATTTTGTTTGCCCATACAATCAAAATTCGGGCTTCCATAAGTTCTTTATTCTTCTTTGGAAGTTGTCCATTGATTGATCCCGCCAATCAGTCTGATACAACAGAATCAATATATATAAGGTAAGTGAAATACTTGACCGTTGGTGATCTAATCCTGTAATTTCATTTTGAGTCTAATAGACTAATGTTCTGAATCTGCTTGGGTTTTTCGTCTGGTATGGTCAAACTTAGAAACTATGTCTATACTGGTTTTCCGTCTGGTACGGACAGACTTAGAATCTCCGTCTCTTTAGATCTTTCGTCTGGTACAGATAGACTTAGAGATGACTTATGTCTTTTCTTCTACCACAAGCAGACTTAAAAGCATATGTCACCGTGTGGCTTTCCCTTCTAAAGAAATATATTTTTCATACATAAAATGATTTGTTAACATCAAAACTATGAGTTTTCTCAACAACAAGCACCCTAGTAACTTTGCAAACTAACCAAGTGCTTCTATACTAATTATTAATAGAAGGTAAATTTGTCACAAGTGTATAAGTTTGTGATTTTTGGCAGTTAGAAAATTAGTTTGGGATAAATTTGCATCATGAGTGTATTTTATAATCAAAATATTAATTTTCGCTATATTCACCTTTTGTGACAAGCACCTAATTCATTTGCAAAGTTTCTTCAAGAGCATGGAATAATAGCTCAATTCACTATGGTTGGTTTTCCGAACCAAAATGGTGTAACAGAAAGAAGAAACCAAACTTTATTGGACATGGTGTGAGTATGCTTAGCAACTCTAAACTTTCTAAATTATTGTGAACTGAAGCTCTTAACATGACAGTGTATATATTGAACTAAGTTCCGACCAAAGCTATCCCAAAGGTACCTTTTTAGTTATTTAAGGGCTAAAAACTGAGTGTGCGACATTTATGTGTTTGAGGATGCCTGTTTGAAGTGAGAGTCTACAATCCACAATAAAAGAAATTAGACTCAAGGATTATAATTAAGTATTTCATTGGATATGCCGAAAAGTTCAAGGGGTATAGATTTTATTGTCCATCTCACACCACTAGGATTGTGAAATCAAGAAATACTAAATTTCTTGAGAATGACTTGATTAGTGGAAGTAATTACTTCAAGGACCTTGTTCTTGATAAAGATCATTCAGATGCTCGATCTTTCATTTTAAGTATTAGATTGGTTGCTCGTAACGGCCCTCCAACTTATCTGGCTATTGAGCAACTAATTATTGAAATTCCACAACTTACTGATATACATTAATGGCATACCAAATTTTTATTCGCACTTCAATTAGGGCAACACCATTTTCATTGGTGTATGGAATGGAAATAATTCTACTAGTAGAAATGGAAATCCCATCACTAAGGGTATTTTCTCAAGCAAAACTCACCGAAGCTGAGTGAATTTGACAAAGGTTTGAACAATTGAATATGATTGATGAAAAGAGACTAAAAGCCATATGTCATGGACAAGACATTTTGAAGTAGCTAAGTCATTCAATTGCAAGATTTGATCAAGACATTTCGAAGCGAAGATCTTGTACTTCAGAAAGTTCTACCAATTATCCCTGACTCTCATGGAAAGTTCAATCCAAACTATTGGGGACCATATGTTGTCAAGAAAGTGTTGCATAGCGGGGCACTTATCCTTGTAGAAATGGATGGTTATGAGTTGCCAAAACCTATAATGTTGATTATGTCAAGAAATATTTCTCATGAATAAAGTGAAAAGCCTTTGAGCTGCTTTTAGATAAAATCTGAGCCACTTTAGGGCACATGCACCATGCATCCCAAGTATCTCATGCATACACATTTGCATGTTTGTTCATTTTGTAGGTATTGAAATGTTCCTCAAGGAGAATGACTTCAACTTGCAAGGAATTGACAGAATAATCACTCAAGATCAATTACCTTCCCCAGAGTTTAGATGTCTTGGTGATCTTGTCAAGTGAAATCTTTCACAAAAGTTAATCTTTGTCCAAAAAGATTTATTAATTTGAAAATCCTATTGTCAAAATTTTTTTTCCCCAAGGAAGTCCATGAAAATATCTCAAATCTCAAATCCCCATGAATGGGAGTTTTTACTAATTGATGTTTTGAGAAACCAAAAAAGGATTTTCAAAAATGCCAAATGGTAATGCCTAAAATGATGAAAGGCAAACATTTGACCAACATGTCCCTATACACTTTTTGAGAGAAATGAGCAAAAAAATCATGTCTTGGGATGAAGGATTCGTTCATATTGAATACATGGATTGAAATGATAGAAGACATTTCTTTTTCAACCCTAAACCCTGATTTTTCCCCCTGCAAGCCACATTAAGCCTAATGGAAAGATTTTCTCAAAATGACCCCATCAAAAACAACCTCACAATTAGGAATCGTAGGAGATTATGATTGAAAATTGGAGTAAAAGATCAAGAAAGATTGTATTGATTTCACTTGCATCAATCTTCTTGTGATAGTTCCAAGTAGATTCTAATGGAAGCTCGAAACATTCCAAAATGAGGAAGAGCGTTCATTTTAGTACCCCAAACATAATCATCCTTTACTTAGCCGATTTGAGCTTAATGCAATCCTTTTCAAAACTTGAGTGGTGATTATCTTCCCATACTAAGCAATGCATGTGATTTACTAATAAAATAGAAGTGTTGATAAAAACCTGAAAGATGTCTTGAGAGTCTTAGATACTCAAAAGAGAATGAAGATAAAAAGAGCTAACAAATGTAGTGTGCCTAGTAAAAGTAAGGCCAAAGTCTATAAAAAACGAGAAAATTTGTGTTACAAAAAACACTCATTATAAGCACAATTCATCATTTAGGAAGAGCAAAGCTCTCATGTGAAAAACATATAATCAAAGACTCTCGAGATAAGTTAGATTTCAAGAGTCAAATCATTAAGAAGATTGCGTGATGGTAATAATGCTAAGATAATCTCCAACTTTTCAAAGTTTCTCCTTTGTTCAAAACATTTCAAGCCTTTTGAGTCTCACCTGAACCAACATTACAACCCATATCCGAAGCATTTTCCGATTAGGATGGTTCGAGTCAGAGTTAGAATTTCACATAAGAGCTACCACTAGAAGGAGTAAAAGCAATCCTATTTTATCTTATCTTCAAGGTTCTTGACTTGTAGACTCGATAAAGAAACCAATTAAATATTTTTTTTTTGGCCTCAAAGTGAATACCCTTTATATAAGCCCATGACCAAACTTACATTATGGTTCTTGCAAAAAGTCTTTTTGATCAATCAATTTGTATTTACTATGAATGTTTTTGAAAACCTCTGACTTAAGTTATGTGAGACTTTAAGAGTGAAAATATGCATGTTTCCCACATCAATGGATAGGAACGAAAACCTTTCATGAGAGCTTGTGAGAAAGACATTTTTGATTAAATTATCTCCAATTTGGTCTATTTGAATTAACTCTTAATTGGTTAATCAAAAATCTTTTTGTTAAAGCTTCCTCTCAAAGAAATTGATGATTATTGTAAAACAACCTCAAACCTCTTTTTCAAAAATGATATATTTCCCAGTAAGTTGGTTCTAGTTAGTCAAAACCTCACCTTCGATTCTTGGTCAGCAAAACCTCGCCTTCGATTATTGGTTCACCTTAAACCTTGTCTTCAGTTCCTAGTCCACCTTAAACCTCATCTTCAATTATTTGTTAACTAAAACCTTGTTTTAGGTCATCCTTAAACCTTGTCCTTAGGTTTTAGGTTATCCTTAAACCTTGTCTTTAGGTTAACAGTCATCCTTAAATCATACTCTTCATTTGAAATTTCCTTATTTCTTTCCTTCATTTCATTCCATCCCATCTTTCTTTCTTTCACTTCATCCTATGGGAGAGTAAAGAGGAATAACCCTTATGAATGGGCTAAATGTTTCCAATGAATGACAATAAGTACGCAGGTATATTTTTGATCAAATGCCATTTCCTTCATCTTTTCTTTATTTCCCCAAATAGAGTCAACTAAAAATTGTATGTATTAATTTGTCTTTGAGTGGAAGCTCTTTAAAGCAAGGTAGCTATTGACACTTGATTTTTAATCGACACATCAATCAATGTAGAAAAACTGAATTAGAGGTTTTCAATCGTGACGGGGCCCCTTTTTTGAGCAAAAAGTGTCGTTTTTCAATTCTATTCATTGCCTTTTAGAAAATAATTTCCTATTCATTCCACTATGAAAAGTCAAATGGTTGACTTTTGGATTGACCTTTTGACCAACCCTTTGACCAAAAGTCAACTCACGTCAAGTTTTGGTTTTTTGCACCAAAATATTCCTTTTGAGTCCACTTTCACTTTAGAAGTGGAGATTTTGGAAACATTCAAAAAAATTGACCACAAAATCAAACTCTTACTGAAAAGTCAATTAGGGTTTGACCAAAAAAATTGAAAAGTACAAAAATCACCAAAACATTTTATTTTAGCTTCAATTTTACTTTAGTATCAAGAATTTTGTGAAAATCGATTAAGAACCTCATTTTTCGATTTTAGGTTTAGAATCAACTAAAAATAAAATCACTTTATTTCTAGTCATAATTAGGCTTAATTCAATTTACGACATCTGATCTAAAGATAATTACCCATTCACTTGTTTAATAAATTTTGAGATTGGGTAAAGCAAAATGTGATTAAGATTTGTGCCTTTAATTAGGTGTCCAAATCGATTCTTCATGATTTGTGAGTGAACACTTCCATCCCACTCAATTTTGTGAATTAAGTCCAAATTTATGGTCAATTTTAGCAAATTCACTTGCCAATTCATTGATTCAGGAGATTTAGCTTACTAGGCCTTAAGAAGATAGGGTTGTTGAGTTTCAATTCAAGAAATTTGACTTGACCCATTCATGACTATAGTTTATTTTGATGAATTGAGGTTCACTTTTGACATTAGCCTTCAATTTAATTTTGGCAAAAATGTCGTGTCATCAATTAAAGGTCAATTTGGATGCAATAAGTTCCCCTAGGCATAGACAATTAGACTAATAGGTATATCGCAATTTTAAATATATTCAATTTCAATTAATTTGTCAATCATAACCAACAATTAAATGGAATTCCCAATTTAAGGCCTATAAAGTCTAATTTGGTGGGCCTATAGTATAGATCCAATATTTCCCATGGCAATTAGATAATTAAGTTAATAAAAAATCACAAAAATGAATTTATGTGGTTTGATTAGCTAAATTCAACTGGACGTGTGGACTCCTGGATGCCAATACTTGACATGGGAGGACACTTAAGTGTCAAAAGTTTGAAAAGATATACTTAAGTGCCAAAATTAGAGCAAAAATAATCAATTAAGTACTAACGGCGAAAAAATCCATCCAAACTACAAAGTGTCATTTTTCGGTGATTTTATTTGTTGATGGAACAATTTTTTTCAAAATAAAATATTCATGTGGCAATTTTTAAAAAAAAGGAAATTGTCCAAGTCATACTAGAAAAAAAAAATTTAAAAATCGATTTCATTTTTTTAAGAAAAAGGGGGAAGGGGAGGGTTCAGGCGAGGGCTGTGTAGCCCTCACCGCCCACCATCGCTAGGAAGGGCCGGAGATGGTGGGGGGGTCAGCCAAGGTTGTCGGGTCCTATCCAATGATCGGCGATCCTAGTTGACTTGTGACGAGGGCTTGTGAGTCCTTACTCAAGATCTAGGGCCCTCCCCTAGATTCAGTGAGGGTCACCAGCCCTCACCCAATCGGGCTAAGGGCCGTCGGCCACCTAATTAGGTGACCTTAGCTAGGGGATCGACGGCCCTTAGCCCAGCTGGGCGAGGGTCGGCCGGGGTCGCTAGCCACTAACTAGAGCTTGGCGACCTCGGACGACCCTTCTTGGCGATAGTGGGGTGGTGAGGGTAGCAGCGGTGAGGGTTGCACAACCATCGCTTGAACCCTCCCATTCCTTTTTTTTTTTAAATTAATCAATTTTATAATAATATATTTTGAAAGTTATTTAATATTATTTAATTAATACAATTTTTTAAATGTTACGTTAGCACAAAAATGATGTCATTTTGGCTAAGTTTTTGCTGACTCGGCTTCTAGTGAGTCACGTAAGTAATTTATATTATTAAAATAAGTCAAGTTAAATTTCTAGTGGCCTTCGCTAGAGTTAGCATTTAAGTGATCTAATTTAAAAAAAAAATGACACTTAAGTGTACATTTTGCAACTTTTAACACTTAAGTATTCTCTCGTGCCAAATTTTGGCACTTGGACTGTACTTTTGCCAAATCAATTGAAATTGGAACATTTCTCTTCAAAATTGAGTTTTTTCTTTCCAATTATGCAAATTTTCTTTTCAATTTAGATAATTTGATACTTAATTGCATAAACCTATAATAAAATTGGATTGAACAACCCAAGAACTGGCTGAACTGATCAAACCAGTCCAAAATCATTCCAATTGGTTAGATTGGCCACCAACAAAGGAGGCTGGTTCGGCCCTCCTTCAATTGGCTTTTGGCCAACGACCTCCACCATGTGATGGCCCAACCCAAATCTGACCCCTCCATGCCCTTATATTTTCAGAATTTGCAAAATAGTCCTTAGTTTTGGCGAAATTACAAAATTGCCCATAATTAGTGTCCATAATCACAAAAATCTTTTTGAGTTGTTGATCACATTAAATCTTAGCCATTGTAATTAACACATATTAAATGTGTTAAACATTATTAGAAGACTAGAGAGCTAGTTAGGTACATGGGTTAATCTATAGCCATCAGATAAATTCAACAGTTAGGATTTAGCTATTATAGGGACTATATATAACAATTCCCTCCATTTTTTCAAAAGAATGCCATTTTCACATCTAAACTCTCTCTCTACACTCGATTCTCTCTTTTCTCTCTCCTCTCTCCCACCTTTTCTCTCTCTCTCTCTTTTTTCAGCCGGTTCAGGCAGTTGAATCGCCTCAATCACCGCCGTTCATTGCCTTGGCCAGACCTTTGCAAGGGCTGATGCTGGCCAATCCTCCTTTGTCGGTGATCCTCCTTGTCCCTCTGACCAGCTGGTGGTCAACATCCCTTCAGGCGGCCCTCGAATTGAGCCGTTTGGCTCAATCCCTCTCACAGTCTCTAAACCAGTCCATTTTGAGATCGGTTTTGTGCAGTAGTGAACCGGCACCATTTCGGTGCCGGTTCTCTCCTCCAGCGACGAGAGGCTTCCTCGGCATCCCTCCAGTGTTCACTTGCATTGTGGTGTTCAGTTCACATTTGCTTAAGCTCAATTTCGACACGAAACATCAACGAAGATAGGCCTCATAATCTCAAGCTCATTGAAGTGAGATCGCAATAGGCAATCAGGGCTAGAGCTCAAGCTTAGGTTCAAATATATGGATGATATAGCTTTTGTGATGAATCACGATGATTGTGGATGGTTTTGTTTGGATGAATATGAGGTGATTTGGCTTGATTAGGTATTTGTGTTTAATATGTGAAAATCGGATTATAGAAGGATTGATCTAAGAAACATCTTCGTTTGAGCTTGAAACTTGTTCGAATGAGTTTGAGGCCTCTATGACTTTTGAAATAAACTCGGTAAGCTTTTCGATGAGCCATAGAACACTTTGATTGGCCACCATTTGATACCTGAAAACCTCTATCAAAGTCGTATGAGTATTTTGTGATTATGTCCCGGTCTGACAACACCCAATTACTAACTATAGCACTTTTGACCAATAAAGTCACCACAAAAAGTAAATGAGACGAGTTGTCGACGAGTTGAAAAGAGGCAACTCATATTGTGCTATTTATATAGGGAAACTTACCAAAACTAAACTTATTATAATTTTTCTAGTTTAGTTTTAAACCTTTTTTTTAATACCAGTTTAGTTATAAATCTTTTGTAATTGTGTCAATTCAATTCATCCGGCCAAATTTGGCCAGCCGGTGTTGACATGGACGTTGACTGGTGTAAGGCATTCGACTAATGTTGACGTGGTAATTTTTGAATAATATTTTATTTTATTTATTCAAAAATTTTATTAATTTTTTATTTTCTTTATTTTCCTTTTTTCTTCCTCATCTTCTTCTAGCTGGTGAGGCCTTGCTATGGCATTGTCAGGCAAGCTTACCCTTGTTGTCGCGACGCTAGGCGAGGTTTCATTGAGCCATAACGAGGCCGGCCCCCACCTAGATCTAGCAAGGGTCAACCTTGTTGTCGTGGCGCTGGGTGAGCTCACCCTCATCATCCTAGCCATGGCTCACCCACTATGGCGACATTTCACCTAGAGTTGCGACAGCGAGGTTGGCCTTTGCCAAATCTAAGTGAGGGTGAGCTCTCGCTTAGCCTTGCGATGGCAAGGTCAGTTTGGCAACCGACAAAAAAAAGAAGAAGAAGAAGGAGGAGGAAAAAAGGCAAAAAAGAAAATTAACAAAATTAATAAAAAACTGAAAAAATAAAATATTATTAAAAAATTGTTGCATTAGCACCAATCGGCATTCACGTTAGTACCAGCTACTGGCCGAATGGACTAAATTGACATAATTACAAAAAATTTAGGACTGAATTAACACAAAAAAAAAGTTTATGGCTGAATTGAAAAAATTATAATAAGTTTATAACTGTTTTGGTAATTTTTCCTCTCGATACCCTCTCAATATGATAAGGCTGATCGAAATCAATCACTCGTACCAAAGAGGAAGCATTAAATTTCTTTCATTTCCTCTCCTCTCGAATTTCACTAAACCCACCTAGCAAAAAAAAAAAAGGTGATTGCTTTTCCCATGGTGAACTCCAAATAGATTAAGAAGAAAAAGCATTTCTTGCTTTTGTGATATGTAGTACATATCAAATTGGGAAAAAGAAAAGCCATTGAGACAGTTCTCAATTTAGTTGATTTGTAAGTATGTTCCATACTTTAGAAAAACCATGGATCACAATCGGTATGATGAAGTTGTTTGTCTATCTCATGGTGCCACTCTGATATCATCTCAAGGTGGGCGGTGAAATTTCTATATTTTCATATCTTAGATAATATATAAAGGTCCTTTTGTTTTGTAAAAAATTAATAATTTTTAAAAAAATATTTTTATAAATTTAATCACTATTATTGCTTACAAAAATGAGTTTATGAGAAATATTTTCATTATTACTAATAATGCCTAAACAATTTTATGAATAATGAAACTTTTTTCATTTGTTTATTTTGTAAGCAATATATGCAACTCTTCTTAAGAATTATCTTATAAACTATTTATTTTTCACGAAATAAATCAACAAGTTAGTCTAAAATTTTCTTCCACCTCCTAATAAAATAAAATATCCTTCCCGAAACTATTATTTATACAATTTATACTACATATTTTTTTGAATTCGAGCTCCCTCCTCCACTTCGAGCCGATCGTAGATGGAAATCACGAACGCCGGCGGCAACACTCCCACCACCGTTACCGACGCTCGCTCAATCGGCCCCGAGCTCGTCCCGGGTTGGGACCAGCCCTTCACCGACCAAGAACTCGACGCCATCGAAGCCGCCATCGAGACCGCCGTCTCCAAGAAGCGGCGCCCCGTGGCCGGCGCCAGGAGCGACGGCGAGGATCGCCCCGGCGGGCCCCGACGGCGTTTGCCCTGTTCATTTTCTTCGCAACGTAAGAACGAGACCCGTCTCACTCGCGTTTCCTGTTCCTTGGATGATGTTATAGATGATTGCCGTAGGAAGGCACAGTTTCTTTAGGGTTTTCTACCCCTCTCTTTTCCGTGAGCGAGAAATTGTCTGCCAGTGCCAGTGGGTCTGTGAAGGGGTTTCAGATGGGATAGGACTTTACTGTAGCTGCATTTTGTTGGAACAATTCTGGGTTTTATTGCAAGACAAGATTTTAATTAGTATCTTTAATGAGTTTGTTCTATAATTCACTCTCCTGATTCTGCGGTTTCAGCTTAGTTAAAGGCTTGTCCCCCTTTTAATTGAAAATGGGGAGGAATTGGATTTGTAGACATGGTGGTATTTATGTGCAAATTGTGATGGAATCGTTGTGCGCCTTCTTTCCCATGACAGATAGTATGCGGATTAAACTCCCTGTGATGACATTCGGAGGTCAGATTACCTACAGCCGGAGTACTACTGGTGTAGAGAGAGCTGCAGCAGAACTTTTGAAGAAAATTGATGCCATGAAAAGTGTAATGGATCAAGTCATTATTGGTTTTGACATCGAGTATAGGCCTACGTTTCAAAAAGGTTTGGTTAACTTTGCTTCCGCGTTATGTTTAATGGTGTTTTGAGGTTGGCTTAGTAGTGCTTTGGTTCTGTGTTTAGATTGAAATAACATCTCTGTGATTGTTTGTTGATTTCTTTCAGCGGTAAGACTTGAATTTCTTGCAACTACTTTAATGAAATGGTACAAATTCCTGCACTTGAGTGGTCTGTTGACAGTTCTTTCCCTTTAGGAAATTGTTATTGCGAGCTATTCTTTCACCATATAGCAGCAAAATGACAACGGTTTCTTTTTACAAATTGATGAGTTTTTGCCCTGATCTTCTGAAATATTAGCTTCATTTCTTTCAATTGTGATGTGGTGTCTTGGTTCCAGTCACATGTACAAATCTATATTTCACTTTGTAGATCTACATAGATTTGTTTTTAACTCAATGTTTTTCAGTATTGTGCCTGTTTCTTGTTCCTTGCTTCTGGTGTTGGTAAACGAGGTCTTCTGGAGTAACTTTTAATTTTGCCATGTCATTTTCTTTTAATGTCTGAAATTTGATCTTTAGCTTATGTTGGACGCCTAACACCCTGGAAAACATAAAAGTATGGACAATGAAGAGTCGATTATCTCTTTTTACTGAATTTCCCTAGGATGTACATCATTTTGCGTTTTTAACATTTTAAAGGGAAAAGGCTAAAAGGACTTATTTTAAGTTTCAAATAGGTAGTTAAGATTTTTGAGTGGTATAAACGGATTTTCTTTTTCTTTTTTCCTCATCTTCTTTCTTTTCTTCTGATTTGATATATTTTTATTTTTATGGTCTTGTGTGCATGCTCTAGAAATAAACTTGCATTTTTCTCTCAAGGAAGAAAAAGGAAGTAGAAATAGAGATTAAAATCACTACATTTTATTGCTCAGTCATTATCTTGATGCAAGACTTGCAGGTGTTCCACCTCGGAAGACAGCAGTAATGCAGATTTGTGGTGACAATGATCACTGCTATGTGATGCATGTTATTCATTCTGGTGTCCCTCATAGTTTGAAGCTTATTTTAGAGGATACCACTGTATTAAAGGTTGGCATATGTCTAGTTTTTAGTGGGTATTGGTATATGTCTAGTTGATTTTGGGAAAATGTATAACTTGACTGAAAGATGATGTTATGCTTGCATGTACAGGTTGGAGCAGGTGTAGCTGGTGATGCTACGAAGGTGCTTAAGGATTACAATGTATCTGTCAATGCTTTTCAGGATCTTTCAGAACTTGCTAATCAAAAGCTTCCTCTGCCTCGTTATAGGTGGGGTCTTGCATCTCTAAGTGAGGTGCTTATAAATAAGCAGGTATACTTCAATTTCTTCTGCAATCATCATGGCCACTCCTGAGTAATTTTCTCACTGCTGTTAAATTCTGAACTTCAGTGACAAAGTCCCTTTGACAATGAAAGGCCTCTTTGATCCTTAGTATTTGACCATCATATATTTGTTGAATCGACTATTTGTACAGTAGTATCTCTACTTATTTGATGGAGTATAGTTAATGAGGGCTAATGCTATAAATGGGAGAGGATTTGGCAAGTGTATTCAAATTGTATCTGCAGTGTTTTTTTCTGCTGTCTTAAGAATATATTTCTTGAAGCATAAAAAGTAATCTTATCACAAATATTACTCCTACAGTGACTAAAGCCTTCTCGAATTTCAAATCGAGATCCGTTGTTCTGCCATGTTCATAGAACCTGGCTACGACTTGCTCTAGCAAAAGCCATAAACTTCTATTTCTGTACGTATCAATGGTCTTAAAACCATACAAGAGACCAAACCAGATTGAGCATACACAGTTTAATTGGTCGAACCAATTATGTCACTTGGTTTGATTTTAGCTGAGTTCATTAAGTAGCTCTCATATATAAAGTACCACACCCAACATGTCCATCTTGAGTATGACAAAGATGGCAAAGGTGCCCAAAATAAAACCAAAAGGAGTGAGTATGAGTCTTAGTGCAACTTTGCTTACTTTTCAAAATGGGGTAGAAAGTAGTAAAAAACGACCATCAGTCCAGTTGGTTGGCATGTGGTTGTTAGTCATGATGAAGGGTTTAAATCTATGCCACAGTAAATTCCCAATTTGATCTTTTGTAAGGTCACAATCCCGAAAGGAAAACCAGGTCACTGGTTGAACCAGGATTGATCTGGTTCTTGACTGGTTTGACCTTTGACAGTTTAGAGCATCTATAAGGTCGGTGGTAAAACCAGTACCCAATTGAACTGGCTTGTCAGCTTTGGTTCTAAAAACACTAGTTCATATTGGATTTACTGAGTCAGGTGTTTCCCGTCTTGAATATTCTCAATGGCTGTTTTTATTTCTTTTTGAACATCAGCTTGTTGATATGTACCTTTAGATTTACAGTGTGAAATTAAAGCTACATAATTGTGCATAGTGGGGGTGTAAACGGTTTGGTTTGGTTCGGTTTTTTGGAAAAATCGAACCGAACTGAACCGATAAGAGATGATATCGAACCGAACCGAAACTGTCCCGAACCGAACCGAAAATGCGGTCTGGTTCGGTTCGGTTCGGGACGGATTTTTGGTTTTCCTATTTTTACTTTGTTTATTGAAATTTAAGTAAAGAAGAGATGATAAATAAGAGAAATTGTTCAATTTTTATTAATAATTTTGATTCGATTCGGTTAACCGAACTGAACCATAAAGGTTAAGGGTTATTTTTGGGTTAACCGAACTGAAACCGAACTGAACTGAAAACATACGAAATTTCGGTTTGGTTTGGTTTTCCATTTCGATTCAGTTTTCGGTTCGGTTCTTGACACCCCTAGTGCATAGTATGGTTTAGGTTCTACTTAATTTCTTTTACATTTGCCATATCTTAGATTCTGTTTGATGGCTCAATTAAGTACCAATAATTCGAACATTGAGTACTTCATAAGATTAAACCCATTTTTACTAATTTTGGCTTAAACAAATTAAGCTAAAAATCTACTTAATACATTAAGTAAGGAATAGGTTTTTTCATTTGTTTAAAGCATAAATCTTTCTGGGATGTTAGAATCATTCAACATATCATTAGTGTTTGCAATTGTGCATTTCATAGATATTAAGCATTCAGTTCTCAGTTTCTTTCAAACAATTTGTTTCTCATTCAAGAACTTGAGATTGTCGATACATAATTGAAGTCATAAATTATTTACATCTCATCTTAATCAAAGCCTAGAGTTCTAGCAAGTTGTTGGAAAATCCTTTTGGTGGCACTTAAGTTTTCCTTGTAGATCTCCTGTAGATGAAACTGTCATTTATATGAACAAATTCGGGCCAAAAGAACTTCTGCATCATGACTTACATTTAAAATTGCAAAGCGATTAATTTTTATTTTGCTTCGTTGTCCATGTCAATGCTTTGTGTTGACAAATATGATGAATAAGCTGTGAAATAAGTTGAAAGATAGCTTCTATCTTGATTGGTTTACAAGATGTTTTATGAGCTTATTCATGTGATGGTTGAATTAAAAGGATCAATGGGGATCAAATGTGGTTCCGGCATAAGACTGCATGCTGAAGACTGCTTCTCCTTAAAAGCTAGCCTCCTAAAATTAGTGAAATTGAATGTCCATGGAAGATTTGAGCTGGAATTAATCAGAGCTTTTACGTCATGCAGCTGCAGAAATTCATGAAAATTAGGTGTGGAAATTGGGAGGCTGCTTTTTTATCAAAAGAACAACAACTTTATGCTGCCACCGACGCATTTGCTTCTTGGCATCTATATCGGGTTTTAAATCTGTTGCTTTGAAATTGGATCATCACTCTCATGGTTACTTTTCTTTACTTAATTAAAAGGCAAGCTGGATTTGCCTCTATAATGTTGTGCATCAGAGTGCTGATTTAAATGAAATGAAATATTTATGTTGGTCAATTAGGGTTGAGGATTAAAGAAGTCTAGGATATGCTTTATATCAAGAGATGTACTTGGACTGCTATTTTGTTATATTCTGAGGATAGCTTTATATATCGTGTATTTTGCACATCTTTCCACCAGGATCTCAATCGTAACACTTAAGAGGCATTTTTTGTGTTCTCTTAAGTATAAACAAATTCAGGTTCGTCTTTACCAAAAAAAAAAAAAAAAAAAAAAAAACAAATTCAGGTTCGTCACAATTGTCTTTAGGTTCAACTTCAACAAAAGTACTTGTAAAAGCATCTAACTGTTTATAACTTGGTGCATGTTCACAGTTTAGTCCACGGATATCTTCTTTAAATTTCATGCTTCAGCTAATTATTTGAATAGAAAAACAGTAATGCATTTTTTCATGAATTTTAGGTGTGTGTAAGCATATTTTCAAATTACCAGAGAAAAAAAAGAAAAAAAAGGATAAGATAAATTGGCTGCCTACTTTTGATTCCAAGATATGTTGAAATTTTTCAAAAATTTGGAACAAGCTAGTCGCTGAATCAACATCCAAAATTTAAATTTAAAATGCCTCCTTTTTGACTGAATCCTGGTCTTAAAGAGCCCTTCAAATAGGACTTTGAAAAAATTATTAGGTGTGTTTGATTTTGTTGTAATGCCACAGGGCACATAAATCTTGTGTTGCCTGGTTGCATAATTTGGCATCACATGCAGGTCTTAAAGAGCCTGCCAGATGCACAGAGGAACAACATTGAGAATAGTGAAGAGAAACTGACTGTTGCACTGCCATAATTACCTCTGAGGTACTTTCAATCTTGGGATCGCATTGTTGTTTTACTCATTGTTTCTTCTCAAAATCATCTATTTGGTGTGACCCCGGTGGAGCATTTTTCCCATGCTCCTTCCCTCTCCCTATTTAGTTTTCAATATGATTCATGGGTTTAGAATGAAGAGCAGATTTAGGAATATGTGCATTAAGTCCAGGGCTTAAAAAGCTTATGTCTATCAGCATCTGTTTGTATCTTTCGATCATGTACAAGAATGCTATTGTTTTTGATCTCTTTGGAAGGTTCTTGGCTTTAATCATCACTGGACTCGACTGATGTTGTTTATTATTGTACCTGCTTGTGGTACCCCCTTCTCCAAACTTTCTAAGTAAGCAAGCAAGAAGCAGGCAACATGGGCTTGTTCTGAACTGTCATGTTGGTCAGCCAGAGTGAATAATTAATCACTGCAGTTGCTATTTGCTCTATTGTTGAGTCACACTAACAGACAAAATGCAACTCTTGCTTGGCCCTGACACTGCTGATAGTCTTGAAGTGAGTTTTGAAGTGTTTGACTTTTTCAACAGGAAAAAAGCCGTATCATGCACTAGCTTCATGTGAGCCGAAATGCATAATAATCGTTATTTTTGGCAGGTCCCATGAGGGATCCACATGATCTGTGCTGGGCTCACACAAACTCAGTGCATGCAATAATGGCTGTTTCAACAGTCTGACTTCCAAGTTCCTTGTCTGGAAACTTAAGGCTGTTATTATTGTAAAAGAAAAAAAAAAGAAATAGTTCAAGATTGGTTCCAGATTTTGTTCCAATGAATCAAAATAGATTGGAGCATTGTGTTTGGGTTTCTTTTGTCATAATTGCATCCTGGTCTGGAAACTTAAGGCTGTTATTATTGTAAAAGAAAAAAAAAAAGAAATAGTTCAAGATTGGTTCCAGATTTTGTTCCAATGAATCAAAATAGATTGGAGCATTGTGTTTGGGTTTCTTTTGTCATAATTGCATCCTGGTTAAAACAATCAAACATATCTTATGCTGTGTTCACATAATGTATGCCATTTCTTAGCAATCTCCTAGTGATTATGCCAATTTTAAATGCATGGAGGTGTGTATTCTGGAGAAATGTGATTGACAGACTTGATCATTAGTTGTGTTATTGTATGTTCGCCCTCAGTTACGAAAATCTGCTTCATTTACTCATGCCGAACGTGCCAACCTACTAAACAAGATAGCTTTTTGGGTGTTCAAAACATGTGTAGATACCACTCTTCTGATGTTAGGGCAGGAGTTGGTATTGCAAACCTAGTGATACTTGAATTTAATCAATTGGTTATGTGGGTCTTCAGTCTGTTAGGGCATGGTGAGACCCTGATTTAATTTTCTTCTTTTCTTTTTGCTGACTGAAGATAGCCTAGCATCTGAGCAACAATCTGAACAAGGTGTTGCCGACCTCTTTCTCATCCTTCAGTCCGATTTCATGCTGTGGGGACAAGAACAGATTGTGGAAGCAGGGGAGTCATGGCAAATTGCATGGTCCATATCGTTTTTCCCTTCTGAGCAATAAAGTACTGGACCAAGTTCATTATACGTTCATGATGGATGGGAAGTGCTTTGTCCCACATATATGGCCCAATTCAGTGTGAAGTGTCTCCTTTCACTGGAGTTGGAACAAAGGTAAGATGACCAGCTCCATGTTCCGATATATATCTCTCTCCATGAAAAAGAGAGTAGGGCCAAATTTATTGTATTGCCATGTAAGAATTGGCTAATTGGAGTTTGGAGATTTTGGACGTCTGGGTTCTTTCTTTCTTTATATAATGTCTATAAGAAATAAGATGAGCCTTGAAACCAAAATTAGGCTGGTCGTCACTGATTGGAGACTTATTCAATTAGTCAGATTTGAGTACAACGAGTTCCTATCGGTATATTGTATCTATGTGAAATGTGGCAATTCAATTCAGTCCTGTTGTAAGTTTTGACGCGAGTGTGCAGCCGGATTTTGAAACAATTGTTCCCAACTCAGTTACTAGAGGATCAATGAGTAAAACCAGTACAAGGCCTCATCGTATAAGTGCAATAATCTTCAGCTCTGGGTGCCCAAGTGATCTCTATTCATAATTTTCAGGTTTGGGTGCCCAAGTGATCTCCTCTATTCTCCAGTAGAAGTAGGAGTCTTCTTTACCCGATTTGGTTAAAGCTTTCTGCCTCGCTTCAATTCTTTGAAAAGAATAGTGTTAGGTACGTTAGGATCGATTTACGATGCTGATGTTATAAAATTATGTAATAGGTTTTTTTACCAAGTATCGACTATGACTAATTTAAATGTCTGTATTTCTTATATTACTGTGTAAATTCATCTCGCATACTGGACTTAGTACCTTCAGTATAATCATATATATATTTGGTTAACATCTAGAGGTACTTATTATGTATATTATTTAACAAGTAGAGTTTTTTTTTACGGAATAAACATTCCCGAAGGGTAATCTCACGTTCAAAGCAATGATTACATGTAAATATAAAACAGGTTAACACTTTTTCAGATTAAAGAATTTGATTTTCTTAATTCTAAGTATGCATATTTTCTTTCATTTTGACTGTAAATATTTTTCCGTCGACTGCCCATCTTTAGTCAATTAAACTCAAAAGTTATGAAATCTAGTTTGCGAAAATTCTCATTCAAGCAAGCATACCCTTCAATTGGTGTATCTAACAAGTGTCTCGGATGCAATCGTAAATATGACATGTAATCATATTAGCTGTGGAATTTATTCAATTGGGTCGATTCGGCGGGGCTCATAAGTTCAGAAGGTGGTCTAGTACAGGAGACAGTGGTCATCAAGAGATGTATTGGCTGTGGAACTTATTCGATCAGGTCGATTCAGCGAGGTTCACAGGTTCAGAAGGTGGTCCAGTGCAGGCGGCAGTGGTCATCAAGAGATGTACCATGAACAAATTTACGAAATGAGGACACTTTAACTTTAGCGCTTTTTGCTAAAAGGCAGTTCAAAGGGCACTTCGTGGGCCCGGTCTTGTCTATAGGAGTATCGGTCATCAATTATTGGCATTCTCATTGCTAATGTACTGGACCGACATTATTGAAGTTGCGTCTGCTCTTTTGTCCTTTGTCCGCGTTGGGCCAGATTAGATAAAAAAAAGAAAGAAAGTGAAGGAGTGAGATTAATACAGACAAAAGGTTAACCTAATCTAAGAGAATCGAATTAGGTACAATTATGTTTGCCATTGTAAATCAAATGTAGACATGATGTTGATAAGTACATAATTAGTAAATAAGCCGTGGTAGACAATGAGAAAATTTTCCTTCAATACTGTTTGTTGGAAGTAAAAGAAAAGAAAATATATTGATTTTTTTCATTTATTTTAAACCTACTAAATGACTGCTAGTTACGAGTTCATGGCATTGAGCCCAGCAACTTATCAGCTTAAAAACTGTAAATTATTCACAAGTCGAATCATAAACCCGATTTCCTAATTTGCTTAGTGACATGAAGAAATAAAGAAAATCTCGTGGTTGGGAGGAAATTTCAGGTACTAGGCAATAAATAAAATCAATAAATACATAATAGAATTTTGTGGTTTCACATCATTTGGGTAAAAAAATCTAGAATCGGTTTTGATTGTTGACACGACAGGACACTTTAATCCAAAGATGGTCAATTGATTAAGGGGGGATCGTGCTTCTTTTCTAATTAGTCGTACACATGGCGGTATGATGGACGTCCGGATTTCGGGGTTGCAATCGAAATCGACTGAAAACGACAAGCGAACACATCACATGGGAAGAGCACATGGTCTTTGGAGACAAAGACATCGACACTCCCGTTAGGGTCTCCCCGATTGCAAACCTAAAGAAAGGGACCAAAAGAGAGGATGGTACGAAATGCACTTGCAAAGAGGTTGCGTAACATGCATGAAAGGTAAAATCAACTTGGATGAGTCCGAATCAATAGTTTTGCTTCCGTTGCCAGCCCTTGTCGTGCAACGTTTCCACATCATCGACGGTTTCCTTACTATGATGGAGTGAAAAATAAACCTTTTTCTTGTTCTCCCCCTTTCGTGATGTATTTGTCGGGAATTTTGTGCTCATGCATGGTGTAAAAAGATGCACGGTGAGGAGATTACATTTGTATCGGAAAGTTGTGCTCTTTACTGAGTCGACCCACTGGCTTAGGTGATATTGAAAGATGCGGATTCTCGAAAATTCAAAGGTTACATTTATATTGGAAATCTCTACTAGGTTGACACATCTGCCTTTTATATGTTTATTTCATCTATCTTAAGTGATTGTTCTTCTTGTTTTTGAAACTTTTCCACCCACACCAGATCCACCTCCGACCCCAGCCAACGCTGCCTCCATCCATTACCAGCCACGAGTGAATCTAAATATTGATTGAGTGAGATGGAGGAGATGAATTTATTAAGTTTTGTTTGATTTTCCATGAGTGCGATTATAAGAAGATAATTCGTTTTGGCTTGACATATGCTCAATTATATTCCAAAAATCAAAATTAGAATATGTGGGATGAGTCTGAAGTAACTTTTAATCTTATGGCTGAAGGTGCTTCACTTAAGTCTCAAATGTATGAGTTCAATCCTATTATCTCTGAATTAAGAAGTGTTGATGTTAAGGTTGATGGTGAGGATCAAGCTCTTTTATAGTTAGTTTCACTACCTCCCTCTTATATTTTAGGGAGACCATGATTGTTAGTAGAGAAACTATCAATATTGAAGATGTCCAGACTAGTCTTCTAAATAAGGAAAAGCGAGATATAAAATTGACTTTTGAAGACAACAATAATCATGGGACCAATTTAGTTGCTAGAGGAATGTCTATTGAGAGAAACAATGATGGCAAGACCAAATCAAAATTTAAACCTTCCGGATCCGATTTGCAACTATTGTATATCTAAGGGACATATTAAGATAAATTATCTGAAACTAAAGGCAAAGCAGCAAAGAGAAAATAATATGAATAAGCAAAATCAAGGGAATGCAAATCCAGCTCGAGCTGGTGTTGTTGAAGAAGAAAATGAAGATTGGTTGTTGGTTGTAGATGATAAAGACAAATTTAGTAATAGCTGGATTATTGATTCAGGCTGTTTGTATCACATGTGCCCCAATTGTGACTAGTTCTCCACGTACAAGGAGTATAATGGTGGAGTTATTCTAATAGGAAATAATGCTAAATGCAAAGTAGTTGGAATAGGGACTGTTAGCATTAAGATGCATGACAACATGATTAGAATTTCAGATAATGTCAAACACATTTTGGATTTGAAGAAAAATTGAATCACTTTGGGTTCACTTGATGCTAATGGTTATAGATTTACAATTGAGGGTGGACTTGTGAATATTATGAGTGGTTCACTCCTATTAATGATAGGGCTGAAAACTGACACTTTGTATCGGTTGAAAACTAGCACGACATTACAACTATTGGCTTAGCTACAGTCTCATATGCTATGATAGAATTAGACAACACTAAATTATGGCATATAAGATTAGACCATATAGGTATTAGAAGGGTGGAGGATATGAGTAAGAGAAGTCTTTTGAGTGGTCAGAAAATTAAGAAATTGGAATTTTGTGTACATTGTGTCTTTGGAAAACAAAAAATAGTTAGTTTTGAGATAGGAATTCACACAAGAAATGGCACTTTCGATTATATTCACTCTAATATTTGGGGGCCTATGAAAGTTCCTTTGAAAGGCATTGGTTCGAGGTATATACTTGTTTTCATTGATGATTTTTCAAGAAAGATTTGGGTCTATTTTCTAAAATAGAAGAGTGATGTTTTCATTACATTTAAGCAATGGAGAACTTTATTGAGAAACAAAATGGTGAGGAGATCAAGCGGCTAAGAACAGATAATGGGTTGAAATTTTGTAGAGGTGAGTTGAATGAGTTCTACAAAATTGAAGGTATTGTAAGGCATCATACTACAATGAATACAACACAGTATAATGATATTACAGAACGCATGAACAAAACTTTATTAGAAAGGATTAGGTGTCTATTGTTTAACATGGTTTAGGTAAGGAGTTTTGGGCTACAATTGTCTATATAACATGTTGGTTGATAAATCGTTCTCCTTACACATCTATTAAGTGCAAGACACTTGAGGAGACATGGCTAGGTAAACTTGCTGATTATCCTTATCTTCGAGAATTTGGATGCCTAACATATACACATGCTAGTGAAGGCAAACTAGAGTCTAGAGCAAAAAAAAAAATATATATGCATATTTCTTGGTTATGCTTCTAGTGCAAAATGTTATAGACTTTGGCGTGCTAATTTATCTAAGATTATTATCAGTAGATATGTTACTTTTGATGAGTTTGCTATGCTTCATCCTAAGAAGGAATCATTTGTTCCTTATGATGAAATTCAGGAAAGTGTTGCAAAGGAGGTAGAACTTGAAGTAATTTCTTCACAATTAGTTCATTCGTCTACTAATAATATGGAGTTTGTAGAACCTAAAGAGTAACAATTCTATTACCAAAGATAGACCAAGAACAACTATAAAGCCTCCATAGAAATATGGATTCTCAAATTTTGTAGCTTATACTCTTTTAGTTTTCAAATTTAGTAGAGTATAGTGAGTTTAAAACCTACAAAGAAGCTGTCTCTTTAAAAGATTCAACGAAGTGGTTAGTTACTATAAATGATGAGATGAAATCTCTTGAAAAGAATCAAACTTGGAAACTTGTCAAACCACCAAAAGAGAAGAAACTTGTGGGCTACAAATGATTTTTTTAAAAGAAAGGAAGGTATATCTGTAGTTGAAGACATTAGGTACAAAGCTCGTCTAGTTGCTAAAGGCTATGGTCAGATTGAGAGAGTTGCTTTTATTTATGTGTTTTCTGTTATTATTCAACATAGCTCCATTCAGGTTTTTCTTGCGTTAGTTGCTATGCATGATTATAGTTGGAACAACTTGGTATTAAAATAGATTTCTTGCATGATGAACTTAAAGAGAATATTTATATGGATCTACCAGAGAGTTCTCAATTTGAAGGTAAAAAAGATCATGTTTGTCTATTGAAAAAGTCTATATATGGCTTGAAGTAATCGCCTAGACAGTGGTATAAAATGTTTGATTCATTTGTGATGCAACTTTGTTATTGTAGGAGCAAATATGATAGTTGTGTATACCTATGCAAACTTCCAAGTGGCTCTTTCATTTATTAGTTATCATATGTTGACAAAATGTTGATTGTAGTAAAAGATAAATCTAATATACAAAATTTGATCATACAATTGAGCATTGAATTTGACATGAAGGATTTAGGTGTGGTAAACAAAACCCTAGGCATGGGAATTTGGCGTGATCAAAAAAGGAAATATTGTATCTCTCCCAAAAAAACTACATTGAAAAAGTGTTAAATAATTTTGGCATGAAAGATGCCAAACCAGTAAGTACTCTTCTTGTTGCTCATTTTAAATTATTAGCTAGTTTATGTCCATAAATAGATAATACAAAATATATGTCATATCTTCCAATACTTTCGTGCAGTTGGTAGCCTTGTGTATGCCATGATTTGTACTCAACCCTATATTTTACCTATTGTTAACATGGTGAGTAGATATTTATCATGTCTAGAAAAAGTTCATCAACAAGCTATGAAGTAGTTTAGAGTTTGGGAAAACTAGTGACATTCTTATGAGATATGTTGATTTTGATCATGCTGGTGACCTTGACAAGAGGAGGTCTTTGATTGGGTACATCTTTATTATTGAAGTTGTGCAGTCAATTGAAAAACTACTTTATAGCATATAATTACTTTGTCTACTTTAGAAGCAGAGTATATGGCTATTGTAGAGGCAGTTAAAGAGGCCATGTGGTTAAGAGGTTTATTTGGAGTGCTACATGTGGATCATGGTGTGACTGTTGTTCCTTGTGATAGTCAAGGGGTTATACATTTTACTAAAGATCAGATGTATGATGAGAGGACAAAGCATATTGATGTATGGTACCATTTTATTCAAGATATTCTTGTTGATGGCTATATTAAGGTCTTGAAGATTGGTACAGAAAAAAAATTCAACTATTATGCTAACGAAGCCCTTGCTTATTGCCAAATCCAAGCATTGGTTAATATTTGCTACAACTGAATTTTACTCTAGTGGGAGGAGAAGCTTGTTTGTTGCTTATGTAGAATTCAAGCCAAGGTGGAGATTTGTTGAGTATGTCTTGAATTATTTACGGGCCAATGTTAGGCTTGAGAGTAGTATAAGTATTATTTTTCTCAAATATTAGGTCAAGAAGTTGAGATGGAAAAAGTCTTAGTTTTTTGACCCACATTTTTTAATCCTTAAATTTCTATAGTGGATTTTACTTCTTCTCTCCCTGCAGTTTTCATGCAAGGGTTTTCCACGTATATATGGTGTTCTTTTATTCTTCTTAATTTTAATTTCGTTATAATTTCCACATCATTCATAACAATTGTGAAATAGATATTTGTGCTATAAATATAGCTGTGTTGAAGTGAATATAAGTCATTCTCTTCTTATAAGTTTGTCATATCCTAAAATTTGGTGTATTTAAGTATGTTTTTGTGTCTTAAACATCCACATAGATGCTCGACCTATTTAAAAGAGATACACTCTGCTCACTAAATTGTGGTGGCCTATCCTTTTCCTTCCCAATCTTTTCAAGTTCCTCAATTAGTGGTCAATAGGGTAATAGCATGTAGGGACTTTTGGAATTGGATTTTTTTGTATGGTTTGAAGTTGCATCTTTCGGATGAAAGAACAATCATGTTACTCCCCCATTCTAGTAGGATTCAGAGTGTGAGCGATAGAGAATGCTTTTGTTGAGGGCCAAGAACAGAGTGAGGAAGATGTCGCGTGTAGGTAGAGGATGGAGATCGATGACTAGCACGAGTGGGGAATCTACGTTTGATACGTGCCGGGGCAAGTGATTCAAGAACGGGAGATTTTTATGATTAAGTGTATCGGAAGGATATGTATGGAAATTGATGTCGAAGGATGAAATGTAGAATAAAATATAGAAATGATCGCCCTCAAGGTATAAAGGATGTGTCACCAATCAAGGATCAAGATCGGGATCAATGAAATTTACCACCAAGGCTTAAAGGACGAACTGCCCATGAAGGATAAAGGATTTTGGAATAGAAAAAACTCACTATCAGAGTCTAAAGAAAAATCCACCAGCCAAGGATGAAGAACTTCTTGATTCGCCACTG
Source organism: Corymbia citriodora subsp. variegata (assembly GCA_014858505.1). Taxonomy (NCBI): domain Eukaryota; kingdom Viridiplantae; phylum Streptophyta; class Magnoliopsida; order Myrtales; family Myrtaceae; genus Corymbia; species Corymbia citriodora. Next base: position 23,834,308 of record CM026417.1, on the reverse strand, counting down.
AGGAGTAATCGATTCTCCAAGGATAAAGAGACCGATATAGAAGTTATCCACTCTCTAAAAAATTCACTCGTATAGTGAAAATTTCACCAATTTTCATTCATCAAAATTATCTACATTACAAGAGTCTTTCTCTATTTATAGGAGAAATAACATGTAGGGAACTCTGAAGCATTAAAGACATTGGATACTAGATAGTAATTAACAACCTAGGGATTAAACTCTTTAACTTTTGAAACTAATAAAAACATTAAGGACTCCTAGGAAATTAGAGATACAATTAACTGTCTTGGGAACTCGTATTCTTGACTCTTTAGCCTCACAAAATTCATACCCCCACTTTGACCAAAAAATAAACACTTCAAAACAACTTCAAATAACCAAGGAAATTGTCCAAAATAGCCTACTATTGGTAAGTTGTTTATAAACTTTGAAATCGCTACAAATGTGGCATTCCAAGAATTATGGTAACTCTTTATTCGTCGGTAACTCTTTAATCATCGGTATCAATAATTTTGGCAGGGAATGATTCAATGCCGCTTTATTCAGAAACTTTCGTCTCGATTCATTGAAGCATGTTATACTCAAATTTTATCTTGGCTTGGGTCACCATTGATTGTGCCGATGCCGAATTTGTCAATAGACCTAAGTAAGATGCTCCCACATCAGCGTCACGACGGATGCCAACCTCAACCTCACCATCGCAAGAGAGGGAACGAGCAACTATCCATTGAATTGTGAAGGCTCGTGAAATGGCGATTTGGCTTTTGGAGGGCTTTAAGGAAGAGGAGGAGGAGGCATCGATGGTCTTCGAGTGCAACAGCAATATCGAGACAAAATGCTAATTCTAATTTCTTTCTTTAGTAAATAATAATGTCGTTATAATGCCTAGATTGATATTAGAACATCTGAATACATGATCATTGTACTAAATTGGAGATAGAAAATCATGACTAAATAGCTATTATTGTACTAGATTATAATTTTACAAATCTCATATCCAAGTAGGTTCTTGTTATGCGGATTTGAATCATTGCATTCGGAAAATCCCCATTAAATAAGAGCCCAAATCTAGAAGTTATACCGAGGGAATTGGCAAATGCTAATCGAGCTTGAGTCGGAGGAGCTCGTAGTCAAATCATCGAGGGTCAAGACTTGAGGGCCCTTTCATGTTTATATTCTCAATGAAAAATAGTTTAGACTTTCTAAACCCCATATTAGATCAAATCAGTTGAAAGGGATCACGTGATCTTTCGGGACGATTTATGCATCCGAATAGAGTAAGAAATACATATCTGAATAAGTTTCTAAATTATTTTGTCTGAATTCTAAAACGTAAAGTGTAGGAGTATTCCCATATTAGAGGAGAAGAAAAATATTTTGTTACTAGTAAGGAGTGCGAGGCTTATGGACACTAGCACACTTGAAAGATAACCGCAATCTGGTTGGATGCCATCACTAGAGAGACTATTACAGGCGGCCCTCATAGGTGACAATACCTCTCGAGGAAGATAGGTCAGTGGAGTAGCCTTCAATTGCTCTTCACTACGTGCTTACAATTAATATGTCATTTTTACAACATGCATGCATAAATAAATGAATGAAGCATCTACTCATCTAATACATTCATATAATCACATTAGGATTGATGGATCCATGGTATCGAGACTCACCATATTTGCCATACCATTATCACACATACATGCATTCATATTTTCAAGGTACACAACGCCCATGAGGTCATCAAGCGTAAAGTGATGCGAATCTCTTGCATAATTATGTCTTGGTAAAAAAATAAAATCACGTTCATATCTCAAGATAGTAATTGAGAAATAATTTGTGGAAAGGGACTTAATAGTTCCATTTTCCCAAGAGCACTTATGACTCTAAGGTCCAATCGGCGTGGGTAATAACACCATCAAGTTTGACACATACCGAAAGCGCATAAATCTAACGATAAGGTAGCATCGTCGAGAAATGTCAAACATAATATATAACCTGAAGTTGGCAAGTCATACATTTACTGATGAGCAGCAAGTTTAAGGTATTATAAGGTCTCTTCCTAACAGTTGGGAGCATATGAAAATCAATATAATGCATGATGAAAATATCATCACTTTTGACGATATAGTGCATCATTTGGAGTTGGAGGATGAGTGCCTAGAGGTTGTAAGACCCTTTACTTATGCTTATGTTACTGAATCAAGTTTGCGTAAAGTTTCAGGCTTCGAGCGTAAGAGGAACCATAAATTCAACAATAAAAGGAAAGGGGGTAAGTACACTAGGAGTGCCATAACTTTCGTACGGCGCTCACTTTGGTGAAAAAACTTTTTTTTCGCTCACTTGAGTGCCACAAGTTTTAGAAAACGTTCACTTGAGTGACAATTCTGACGTGGCCGCTGGAAAAGCTGACGTGGCGCCGGTGAACAATATTTTAATATATTTATGAATTTTTTTGATTTTTTTTGATTTTTTTTCTTTAAGGCTGGTGAGGGTCACCGTGGCCCTCGCCGGCCCTAACAAAAAAAAAACAAAAAAAGCAAAAAAAAAATTGAATTTTTTTAAAAAAAAGTAGAAACGGCGTCGTTTTGCCTGAAAAGTCCATGTCGGCGTCGAAATTTATTAAAAAGAAAAAGAAAAATCATTAAAAAATTCTACGTATGCATTTTGGCACTTAACTGAACGATTTTTGGCCGGAAGTGGCACTTAACTGAACGATTTTACTCCGATGTGACACTCAAGTGAGCGAAAAAAAAGTTTTTGCACCAAAGTGAGCGCCGTATGAAAGTTATGGCACTCCTAGTGTCCTAACCCCAAAGGAAAGAGACTGGCCAGGCACCCAAAAGAGCTAAGACACTCTAATGTAAGAAGTGTGGTGGGAAGAAGGACAGGGCCAAAATGAAGTGTTACAATTGTGATAAACTAGGTCATTTCTCTTGTGAATGCACTGAGTAGAAAGATATACAATATTACTTCATTACTTTAAGTAATGCTTTTATTTCTATCACTGTAATGCTCGTCAAATCTCATCTTTTGTGAACTGTAGACTTAGGAGCAATAGACCACGCGGCGAAAGACCGAGGAACATTTGGAGTATCAATGGATATAACTTGGAAGAAGATGGATATATATTGGAAATAACTTAAGAGTTGAAATGAAGGCTATCGGCATGTGTAAATTAACTTTACGTGATGGTTGAAACATATTCTTACATATTATCTCCTATACTCCAAGTTATTCTTCTAAACTTATGTTTTATATTGAATTTCCATGGTAATTGTGTTGACATTTTATTTAGAATGATTTATTACGGTTCTGGTTATGTATTGAATGATTTTATAGTGTTAGACATTGACTATAATATGTACAATATTAATGTTAATGGTTGTTTTTCTTTAATTGCATATTTTAGTAATGTGGAGATTGATGTTAGTACTTGACATGCTAGACTAGGTTACATTGGATTACAAAGAATGAAACGATTAGCAAAAAAATGCTTTTTAGAGTCACTTGCTAATGCTGATCTATCTGTTTGTGAGCATTGTCTAGCAAGAAAAAACAATTGGAAAACCATTTGGTAAAGGAGCCAAAGCTAATTTTTATTGCAATTCATACATTCTGACATTTGTAGTTCATTGAATATGAGGGCAAGGTATGTAGCCTCATGTTATCACTTTTATAGATGACTTTATGTGCTTTTGTTATGTTTTTCTGATCTTTCGTAAATCCGAATCATTTGATTGTTTTAGATGATATATAACTTTGGTAGAAAATCAGTTGAATAAAACAATAAATGCATTAAAAGCCGATCGTGGACATGAATATCTATCTGAGCATTTCAAGGCTCTTTGTGATTTAAAGGGAATTTTAAGACGATTGACTATTCTTGGTACTCTGTAACAAAATAGGGTTCCCGAGAGAAGGAATATAACTCTATTAGAAATAGTTAGATTTATAATGGTGCAAGCAAATCTACCTCTCAAATTGGGGAGATGATTGTTGCTTATGTACTTAATTGTGTGTTCTCTAAGTCAGTTGCTTCCTTCCACTCCTTATAAATTGTGGATTGATAGAAACCAGACTTAAATAATCTATGACTTTAGGGGTGTGCAGCATATGTTCATGATTCTTCCTATAAATATGGAAAATTAGGTCGTAGAGTGAAAAAATGTATCTTTATAAAATATTCCGAACACTCCAAAGGGTACGTGTTCATAGGTGAACAATCTAATAGAAGTGTAACTGAAATAAGGCCACGATATGTCACGTTCTTAGAGAATGATTTTCCTAGTAGAGGTAAGATCAATAATGACTTCTAATTATATGAAATGGAAGATTCTAATAATACATCCACTAATGTTGTCGAGAGAAATAAAGATTTACCTTCACATATAATATCTAGTGGGAGTGTTGCGTCGCATGGCGAATTGAATTCACAATAAGTTCAGTAATCCTAAAAGCATTTTCCATTGCTGTTTTGAGATTGAAGGAGAAGTATTTATGATTGCTCCACAAGACAATGTAAAGCCTCAAATAGTTTAAGAGGCTCTCTCATATCCTGATAAGGAAGATTGGAGAAATTTTTTGGAAGAAGAAATAAAGTCAATGAAGGTAAAGCAAGTTTGAGACTTAGTCAATCTGCTACCCAATCGCAAGACTATTGAAAATAAATGGGTTTTCAAAATCAAGCGAAAGACGGATGGATCCATTGAAAAGTATAAACCTCGTCTTGTAGCAAAATGTTATATCCAACAAAAAGGTATAGATTATAAAAAAAACCTTTTAACCAGTTGTACGGTTTGCCTCTATATGTCTTATCCTAGTTATCATCGCATATTTGGATCTAGAATTACATTAAATGAATATAAAGACAGCATTTCTCAATTAAGAGCTAGATGAAGAAATCTATTTAAAGCAATCGATAGGTTTCTAGGTAAAGGTTTGGAGTAAAAAGTTTACAAGTTTAATCACTCAATATATGGCTTTAAGTAATCATTTAGATAGTGGTATTTTTGTTTTTATCAAACTATAACTTCTTTTGGATTCATGATGTTCGAAGAAAATCATTGTATATATATCAAATGGTCCGATGATAAATTTATAATTTTATCACTTTATGTGGACGATATTCTATTGGCTAAGAATGACAAGGGTTTGGTTATAACCACAAAAGAATTATTATCCTCTAAATTTGAAATGAACGACATGAGATAAGCTACTTATATTTTGGGAGTTAAAATTGAAAGAAATTGATCGAAAAAACTCATTACTATGTTACAAGAGTCTTATATAATAAAGATTCTTAAACTCTTCAATTTACAGTATTGTAATACCATTGAAACCTTTGTCATGTAAAACGAAGGCCTAAGTATTAAGATGTGTCCTAAGACTCTAGAGAAAAAGAAAGAAATCAAAATTGTTCCTTACGCTAGTGCAGTTGGAAGTTTGATATATAATATGATGTGTACTCAACCCGACATATGTCATGTTTTAGGGTTAGTAAGCCGATACCAATCAAATCCTTGTTAAGCACACTTAAAAACAGTTAAGAGAATCCTGAGATACTTAAAATGCACCATGGACTATTGACTTTGTTATCAAGGGAATAATTTATGTTTATTAGGCTACTCTGATGCTAATTAGGGAGGAAATCTAGATAAGAGTAAATTGACATCTAACTATGTGTTCTTATTTAATTAAGGTGTAATTTCTTATAATGGTAAGAAACAGACATGAATAGCCCTACAATGTAAGCATAATTTATTGCATATTCTATCGCAGTACAAGAAGTAGTATGGCTAAAATATTTCTTGGAAAATAGTTAGAGTTCTAGGGGATTGTTCACCCGGAGGATGTTCTAGTGTTCTAGAGGGTTAAGAAGCACCGTCACTCTCTGGAAACCTTCATGTCATGTCAGACACTCCGGCATGTGTTCGACACTTGGGTAACACGTGTCAAAAAATTCGACACCTGATAAGCTTTTCCCAACACTCTTCAACACCCATGTTGGAATTCTAAGACGTAATTTTGACACCCTCGAGGTCAATTTTAAAAATTTTGCAATAAATGATAGGTCAAAATGTAAACATGTAAATAAATAAATAATAATAAAAATAATAAATGGGAAAAAAAAAAACCTATTCTTCTCTTCTCTTCTGACTTTCACTTTCCGTGACACACAATTCACCTATTCAAATTTGTTTTTTCCTTCTTTTCTTCCAACATGCTTTGACATGAGTATCTAGAATGTGGATTGCTTGTTTTTCTCCTCCAAGTTTTATGGATTATTGAAATTGAGTTGAAATTGTTAAATTAAAATAATGAATGATATTAATAAATGGTGAATTAATATTTTTAATGTAAATTCATTCTAGGTTATTTTTGTTATTTGTTTATTTGTGAAATTGAATCAAATTCAAATAATCATAAAAGTGATAATTTATCATGAATATATTAAAATACATATTTAATAAATAACGTGTCTCAACGTGTCAGAATCGTTATTTTTAGAAACAATATGTTAGCATGTCATATCGTATCGTATCGTGTGTTGCGTATCCATATCGGTACTACTTAGCTAGAGGGTGATATCGAAGATTCATTAGGAGTTGAAGACTTCTTTTGCTTTTGTTTCTGTTTTCGTAGCTCTTGGGGCTTATCTCTTAGAGTTAAGAAATTATTTTGAGGAGGAGATGCTACTGAACTTAAAACTGCTGCAAATGATGAGGATGATCCCAAAGGGGATGATTCAGGTTTTGGTGGTGGTGATAGGGATGGAAAGAAGGTGGGTTCCCAAAGAACAAATGGCTTATGTCCTTTAAGGATTTGGATCTGACACCTAAGTTTCTCAATTTCAGGAGTCTGGTCTTCTAGGTAGTGATTGGGGGGTATCTACTTGGTTTTCAGCAAATGAAGCCTCTTCTGAAAATCTTTCAACATTCCGTGAGATAATTTAGTAGTCTATTTGGAAAGAATGTGAATACTTCATTCTCAGAGTCTGAAGTTGAGTTGAAACTATATGTTTGAATAGCACATAAATATCTCCACAAGGCTGGTCTTCTAAGGAGAAGATAGATTTAACATTAGAATCGTTGAGAGAGATTCTAGTACTTTTCATGATTTTATCAATCAGATGGCTTTCACGCCGTTTGGCTTTCGGATAGTTTTTGGCAAAGTGTCATTTCTTGTTACAAACATAACAACTGTTCTTGCTACATTTCTTTGAGAACAATGGTGGCTTTTATGAAGAAATTTCCACTTGCCTTTTCTTTTTCTTGGTTTCAAGCATGTCTTGTCAAGATGCTTATTTTTTTGGAGATAGCTTCAAAAAGCTTCTCGTCGAAGACAAATTTCTTCTAGGGCGATATGGACAACTTGTTGAAGTTCCCCAAGAGTGGCTTATGTTAGATTTTTCTATCTTACTTGGAGGGTCTTTTCTACAACTTGACTAACTTCCTTAGGAAAGGATGCCAAGAAGATTGGTTTCGGGTTCCAATCGGCTCTTAGATGATAGAAGAGTTTGATCATCGCTTGGAAGTGTCGATCAAAATCTTTTCATTTTAGGGAACAACATTTTCCTTCGAAGAACTCTTTTCACTTGAGTTCCATCAAATCTTCTGGCTTGCCAATAAAATACATATGAAAGAGTGGCTATGTCAATAGATACAGCTAATATGGTTACAAGACTAGTGACAGTTTACTGTAATAGTCAAGTAGTCATTACCTATGTGAAATATCTCAAGTATCATGGTAAAACGAAACACATTGAGATAAAAAATAACTTCATTAAATATATAATAACACAAAAAAAGTGGTTCTACAATATGTTTCAACCAACAAGATAGTTGTTGATCCATTCACGAAGGTTGTTCCCAAATACGTTTTCTTGACCCATATGATGTATTTAGGGTTACATAGAATGTGATATGTAGAATTGTTGAGGATCATTAGTTTATGTATATGTGAACATATGATTGCACTTGTTTGTTTTTTAATGAATTGATATTTCATCAATAAGTACAAATCCATTATGAAACTAGCACAAACATACATATATACATATGTACATATGTATATATATATATTGTTAAAAAGTATGTCAACAAATAAGGATTGACTCACTCACATGAGTAGTCACCTCAAGTGTTATAGTTAACATGTTGAGATAAGACGTTATATAATATTGATGCCACAAGAGCAAGTTTAGTACATAAAATAATTTACCTCGTCTTTATTGGAGTTAAGATGAGGTCTGTGATTTTTGTGTGATAAGATCGAACATGATAGTTCATGTATGTTTGAAGAAAGTCGGATACAAGTATTTAATTGTGCGTTGTAAAAAGCAAGTTGATATAGCACTCATGTTAAACATAAATACATAAAAAGCACGCGATTGCATTTAGGCTAACATCTGTATAGTGAATATGTTTAATAAATAACGCACGCTTTTATAAAAATAGAAATTCACTATAGTATGTAATTCATATTACATATGCATTGTATAATCGATAAAGAAGATGAGTAAAATTTATTTCTATTTACTCATTATGTGAGTCCCTGAGGTAATTTATAATTTACCTCATTTTATGCCATATGTTACTTCTAACTATATTCTTGAAGTAAAAGATCAATATTGCTAGTTTAACATATTACCGGTGGTCATGAATATATATAGCTTTGTGGGACTTGTCTAGGAAATCAGTTGTTTTGAGATAAAGAGAAACATGAGTGTGAAGGAAGATTATTATTATTTTAGATCTATCACGTGTATTTACTGGATGACCAATTATATCATCTTCTAGGTTTTTAAATATAATTGTAAATATATGGTGCTTTTTAGAATAGTCAAGTATAGCCTTGAAGGGATATGTATACTTGAACTGATGTAACAAAATATGTCTAGGATACTGTGAGACATCAATTGTTTATTTTTTTTTGAAGTCGTAACCATTATGTTATCCTTAACATGTGCATAATTTGAGTTCCCAAGTACAGGTGTACTAACTAGTTGTACGGCTTTCTTGCTAGTATGAATTGTTTCAAAAGTAGATAAATATTGAATGCCTATTTCATTGATAATGAATAATCAAGTCTATCATGTTTGAGTGGGAGATGTTATATTGCAATGGTTCACTCATGATGGGTGTATGTGTTGACACTGATTTGCCTTGAAGTGGTTTATTTGAAAGGCATCCTTTGAAGAGGTGCAAATGGTAATCTCTTAAGGGAAGTTAGAGTAACTTCCTCATAACACAATATATAGATTAGAACGTTCTAAAAAAATGAATAGTATTCTCTCTTTATTAAAGACAACACACAAAAAGACTTTTGTTGCTAATTTGAGAAACAATTGGCATTAAAGCTATCAAATAGGAATACTTTCCTGCGCGATTGTATTTGAACCAACATGAAGCCGTATCATCCATTATTCGCTAGTGATTCAATGTACATTCTTGGGTAATTCTTTTGTTATGTATCAAAGAAGTTAGTCATTTCTTCCACCAACCCTTCTTCCTACATTTACAAAGGATCACTTTAGCATCAAATTTTTTAAACTTCTCTATTTAAGTGATTCCAAGAAATTTTTTCGCTTGTAACATTATCAAGCTAGATTTTCGGGCAAGCTAAATCGTCAAAGTCACGTAAATGATATTTTTTAGAATTTGCTATAATTAGATGATCATTTGGCAAAAAATTATACCATAATAGGCATTGTATAATAATTTTGAGACTGATACCGTGGCTATCTCCTACCTAAGCCTATACATGGATTATGGAAAAACACTGTTCATTAAATCAAATTTTGTTATTGGATAAAATTTTATGGCATGCCCTTCTTGCAGGGGTTGCAGAGCAACTTGCCCTTTGAGTCTCTGACCACTGCCGTGAGTGATTGGGGTCCAAGCAAGCCAATTTTGCCAGAGCAGAACAGAGAATTTTTTTAGTAAGTGCGAAGTAATAGGGAATCTTAAAAGAGAGGCAACTCTGACACAGACAACGATGTCGAGCTGCATTCAATTCATTCCCATTCAATCGGATTTCACCTTCATCTTATCGTTTCTTCTGGATAAGGGCCGTCTAAAGGTTCTATGTCCCCGAGTTGAAGACTTCAGTACTTTGGGTCCATGAGTCAAAATTCGGCACGTACGAAGATGTGGTGAGATCTAGCTGCTATAATAAGAATTTTATAGGAATATAGGTAACATCTGTAAAAAAAAAAAAAGACATCCCATCTCTTTTTTGTTATAAATAATTTGATTAATTATTTTTCCCACAACTTGGTCCTGTCGGCTGCCTAATTTTCTGTCGTGTTCTCTCAGCTAGTGCTGATATACATGCCCTACCGTAGACTTATCTATAGATAGTGCTATCGGCCATCCCTATTCCAAAATCGGAATTGGGTAGGGCAGTCATCTCTCGCTCGATGTCAAACTGCCAGAATCGACATTCTAAGAGTCAATTTATTCCGTGTGAATGAATCTGTCTTTGTAGATGAGAGGAACTTTCTTGGAAAAGCCATCTGATTCTTGATCTTTCCATCGATCAAACTAGGCATCAGATAATATTTAATTTTCGAGTTAACTAAATCGCTCTAGTTTTTGCTTTTCATAAGTTAAGAGATCAACATTCAGTTGGGATTAGGCAGGGGTCTCACCAGCATGAAACCTAATTGGTCGTTGTCAGGCTTTGAAATGATCATATCTGAAATTTATATTCAAGTAAAAACACTCAACCCTCGCGAATAATTTAGAGGGGTTTAAAGGAAATTAATATGATAAGATCATTTCAAGAGAAAACTCACACGCCCACATCAAAATGTGACAACTAACATCGACTCTTGACTCGGCATGAATTTAAAAACTAAACAGTATGCATAAGACTCGAGAAACAAATGGAAATACTAAAATACTCATCCATTTGTCTGAGTAGCAACTTATAATTTTCGGCATAACTTTCGCTACAAGACTCTAAAATGTATCAAAATAAAATCATTCTATAGTGCTTTCTCACGAATATTATATGACTTGATTGAAGCACAAAACCCTCTCAAATATCTTTCTAGACCCCTAAAACTCCGCGCGGAGATATGCACTTAATTTTTCAAGCAACTTTCCATTAATTGCTAAATAAATCTTAACTCTCTTGAGATAATCCTTCATCAATTAGCCGCGGTCTGAATTTGAACCTATCTCAAACTCAATAAGGGTTTCTAAGTAGAGTCTCAAACGCATCTTCATTATGTACATAGAACATGAAACCTAGTTGGCACCCACATAGTTGGATTAAATTACTATTACTATGCAACAATAAATAACATAATAAATTCTATACAATTTCTCTATACTAATTTGTTTAGCCAGGTCTGGATTTTGCAATATCCACGAACTAAATTCTATACTCAACAATATAGTTTTCTTTTCTTAAAAAACAAGAATCATGAACAAATCTCCCAATAAAATATCTGTTTTTCACCATCCATTATAGAAGTGTTGAGGTGCCCTTATGAGGTATGTTAGACAAATCCAACGTCAAGGAATAGATGTAATTTAAAACGGTTAAATCTATCCTAGTTGAATTAAGTTTTTGAATGAATGTTGCGTCCAACTAAATCTATTAACAAGCTTGAATTGGGCTCTCTCTTAATGGTTTCTATCATATAAGATATGGTGCTTCTTCCGCGTTGAGTTGAGTTGAAGTTCTGATGAAATATAGTGTAGAGGGATGGCGGGAGAGATCACCATTGACACGGTAGTGTGACGGTAGGGAGCAAATGGATTTTCGAATTAGTTGATATCGAGAGACTATGTTTAGTGTTTAACTTGGTCGCGGGGAATTATTGATCGTTTATTATTGTGTAATACCAAGGTAGCCCACTAGGTGAGTAAATCTCGAATCCATTAGATATTCCACTAGGCATTGGCCTCACTAAACTTCTTTACTTTTTAACAATGGAGTGGGGAAATCTCTAGCCAATTACCTTTTTTATTGATGTAATCCTCTGTGAAGAGTAAATTATTTTGAAGGTAACCATCATTTCATGATTGAGGTAAATTGCATAAGCATGACTTAAAAATTTGGTGATTGATCAATTGAGGAGTTACGCTTTTATTTTGGCCAATTGAAAACTTAAGGTTTACAAAAAGAACACAATCGAGTGTTGCGCCTATCTTGATGGAATTTAGGCATCAAAATTCCGATGTGGCTATATAACATGGAATACTTTTGTCATTTGAAATGTATAATTTCCGATGCCCAAATTTCATCAACGACCAAGTATAAGACTCGATTGTGGTTTTTTTTTTTTCAATTCTGAAGTTTTCAATTAACTTAATAATAGATGAATTCGTATACACACACTCTATATAGGTTGGTCTCACAATGAAATTTGCAAAAAGAGCATTCTTTTTTGCTTCATCGAAAATATAATCCTTGTTAGAAAAATATTGCATGATCTACAAATCCTGTAAATTAAGCTGATCTCGACTGTTAATCATGTGGACTCCATGGTAAAACTCGAAAAGTTAATTGTTCAAATGACTTAGTCCACATAATTTATAGAACGGGCAATAATTTCTCCCTTATTGATAACAATATAGATGGTTATATAGTTGGTTAATAACCTTTATTTTCGAAACGTGAATCTGGATTTTCAAAACTCGCATTCATCATTTGCATTTATCATTTTCTTAATTTCCTTCTTAGCTTATACATTAGTTGGGTGAAGAAAATGAAGATGGAGAAATGAAAATGAAGAAAAAAGAACTGAAACCAAATTGGGTAATTGTGGAAAATAAACCTTAGCGACTTATTCTCTAATTTCATTGGAATAAATATTCGGTATCCCTAAACTAGGAGACAAGAAAAAGTACCAAAAAAAGTCATAAACCTATTATACTATATGGTACTTTTTCCCTAAAATATTTGGCTGTATTGCAAGAGCAATTATAAGTATCAATTTCAGAAAGAGATATCAATTTTTTGCCATTAGATCTATTTCTTCACTAGATAAATCTTAGAATATTCATGATATATTTTACTAATTCCATTATAGTAGATATGACATGAGTGAAACCAAAGCGTAGGGAATAACATAAAATTGTTAATTAAATATTTGTGCTATGAATTAAATGCTGATCCCTGAGAACCAGTTGTTTTAGAGTCATTTCTCATTTGGACCCCTCCGTTTTCTTCTATAAGTTGCTGGTAGTGGTAGTCATTATAAACGCTTTCTTGACTTTTGAGAACTCATGCTTTTTTGGTGAAATGACCTGAAAAGCTTGTTTAATTCCCAATTGGGGGGACTTGTGAGTGATCCATGAGACTTACAATCCCAGAAAACAATGTGCTAGTGGAACATTGAAAAGGAGATGTTGAGGAATCAAAGGTCCTCATCTCTTAGATGGGTGGCATCCTAATCCTTTATTATTGGCTTTGTTTCTCACTCTCAGAGCCTGAAAAAGTTCTAGAATAGTGATATGATGTCGCTAAGTAATCAAAATAAAGCAGCGACCAGCACAAGTTAGGAAAATACAAACTCGTCCCCTTGTGATAACTCGTACGTCCGTTAAAAGTGAGTCCTCCGCTTTCATATTCAACTGGCGTTGAATATCAAAAGTATCAATCGGTACTTTAATTGGTATGGGCAATCCGTTTGGAGCAACTTTAATTTACTTTGTTTTCATTTTTTACCATCTTCAAATGTCACAGTCTTTATAATTATAAATTGACGCGAGATACATAAAACCTATCAAAAGAATACATGTATGATTTGTAAAATATAGATAATTTTATTTGTAATTCTTTCAAGTTTAAGTAAATTGTATCTCTAATATGATAGCTTTGGATTCTACATTCTATTCTTATCCAAAACGGATTTGGAAAACGCCATCAGAAATTTAGGGTGCGTTTGGTAATATTTCTATTCTTAGGAATAATTTCTTTTGAGAAATAGTTCTTCTCTATTTCTACTCTTGAGAACAAATTCTGAGTAAAATAATGCATTTTGTAACTACAAAAATTTTTTATTCTCGAAATAGAAAAATAATAAAAATGCATTTGGTACCGACAAATTTTTTTTATTTCTTTTTTCCTTGATGGTGGTGGCGGGCAATGGCGGCAGTGGATAGCAGTGACCGGCGACCGGCGATCGGCTATGGCTAGTGACTAGCGACTGATGGCTAGGAATAGACTTTTGCCCTGCCACTTTGTAGGGTGTAAGAGTTGAAACCCACTCTTGAAATTAAATCTCCCTCACATCTCCTTTCTCATGTGAGAAGGGTGGGCACTGGGGAAACCCCAGTGGTTAATCATCAACTTTGCAATCGTACCAATTAAGCTCTAAACATTTTAACGATTTGTTAGTTTAATCAAACCTTTTTAAAAATAGCCAATGTAGTTCTTTTAGCAAATTTTACCAAAAATCATTGACGTGACAGCACAATTAATGTTAATTGTCTTATATGGTACGGCCGGCACTGACATATATGGTTTTTGTAATTTTTTTTTCTTTTCTTGCTTTTTGTCCCATTATTTTTACCTAAGGCCAGCAACCTTGATAACTACTAGGTGAGGGCATTGCAAGCCCTCACCCATGCCTTCATGAGCCATAATGAGAGCATCATAGCCCTCGCCCACTCTCATCAACTATAGCGAGGGCTTGCAAGCCATCGCTAGATCTCACAAGGGCTACAATCCTCATCTACAATCGACAAGGGTTTCGTGGCCCTCACCTAGGGGTTACTAGGCCTTGCCTTATTGCCTGTGACCTTGCCAACCATATGTAAAAAGAATAAAAAAGAAAAGAAAAAAGGAAAAAATCGATTTTTTTCTAAAGAAATTCAAACTAATATTCCATGTAAGTGTCGATTGAGATACATTAATTAGACCTTTACGTTAGCAATTTTCGAATAAATCACTTGAAATGACTATATTGGAAGATCATTAAAAGGTTGAGGGTTAAATTGAAAAATAGCCAAAATGTTTAGAATTAAATTGACACAATTGAAAAATTTAGGATCGAACTGGCTGCTGTATAATAAGTTTAAAATGTTTTGGACAATTTCCGAAAATGGTTTAGGGCATAATATTTTTTAGTGTGGATTTAAGTACTTAATTGAATTAATTAAAAGGTATAGGAATTAATTGAATTTATTATGCAAAATTCAAGAATTTCAATGCACTTTTTCCCCCATATCTAGAGTCTTATTCCTCACAAATTAAGGAGAAAAACACTTTTGCCCACTAAAACAAATGCTGTGCCTCTCTGGAAACAGGAACGAAAATCAAAATTGGGCTCCACCTGGCACCGACCATATGTCTTCTGTCGTTTCAAAGTCAGACAAAAAAACAAAAGGGCATTCCAATAACAATGCAAGCTAGAAAGCATACTCTTTAGGCCCACCGTTGCATAACAAATATTGATTCTATCAGAGATTAATGCCAGTATCCGAGCATTAGGGTTACATTTTTTTATCATCCCAATCAAAAGAAGATTACGATACTTTTGGCATGTCGGTACGGGATGATAATATGCTTTTATGCACATAATGTAGACTAGGTTGCAAATTCTAACATGACATAAAGGGATGTCCCCAAAATGGCAAGGCACGAAAAACTTGATTGAAAGAGATATGATTTTAACATTAATCTAAAAATTAGAGAAAATTATCAAAAAAATCATAAACTTATTATACAAATATTAATTTAGTCATAAATATTTTAATGTGACTAATTTAGTTCTAAATTTTTGGACAGTTTGCCAATATAATCCTTTCAAGATCTTTGAATGGGAATATCTGATGCGGACACTGACAGTTTTATATGGCATGATCAACATTTAACATGAAATTCTATACAAAAAGAATATAGTTTGATAAGATTATTAATTGATCTCCACATTACTAAGTAATGCCGACATGTACTTTTACATTTTTGTCAATCTTATCTATATGAATTAAACACATGAAGGGATTAGATATGTTTATATCCATAAATATTGCACAACGTATAAAATGTAGTCAAGTCCTAAACTTTTCAGTTATCAAGTTCTAGATCATTAAAAGCAAGCTTGCAATTGAGTTTTAAAACTTATCAATTAATCAATTAAGTCATAAACCTTTAATAAAAATACAATTAAGTCATAAATTTTAATTTAAGAAATATTAATTAAGGTTGTTATGTATGCAATTCAGGTAATATTCATCAAAATGACTTTGATTGCACCTTTAGAAAAAGGTGGAGGACTTATTAAAAGGCTCATGACTCATTTGATTCCTTATGCAAAATTTAGATTTTGCAGCGCACTTTTTCCTTTGCCTCCGTACCCCAATCTTATCCCTCACGAATTAAGGAATAAAACACTTTTACCCACTAAATAAATGCTGTGCCTCACTGGAAATGGGAAGGAAAGTCAATATTAGGCTCCACCGCGCACCAAGCATATGGTCTTCACTCTTTTCAAAAGTTCAAAAAGAAAATGATACTAAGAATAATGCAAACTAAAAAGTCTATTCCATAGGCCGACCGTCACATAGCCGACATTGTTTATGGCAGACTAATGCCACCGTGTCTTCGCATTAAGGTCGAAGAAGTTATCATATCCAGAGATATACAACTTTGCACTAAAGTCAGCTCAGCCTCAATCAAGAATCCCCAAGAAATTGCAAGTAATCTAGATTAGGGATTCAATTTTTAACAGGACGTAAAGGTGTGTTCCAAACATGGCATGGCATGAAGATTTGATTGAAAGAGATAACACCATATGAACTTTAACGTTATAATTCACATGACAATTTCGATTAAGTTGTCGTGAAAATCATAAATTAACATATAAGCAGTTTGTAAAAGCATTATTGATGATATTCCAATTATTTTAATTTGCAATTTGTGGATTACCGACAGGATTTGGAGAAGGAAGGGAAAAAAATCTGAATGAAACAAACACCTCAATATTGTATGGCGTACAAAAATTTCTAGGCAGACTAATGCCACCGTGTCTTCGCATTAAGGTCGAAGAAGTTATCATATCCAGAGATATACAACTTTGCACTAAAGTCAGCTCAGCCTCAATCAAGAATCCCCAAGAAATTGCAAGAATTTTTTCCTATATGCTCTTTCCATCTCTCAATACTTTTTTTAGGTTCATCAATATTGAATTGATTGGACACACTTCTAACACTTGTTCCACTTATAGTACACCATTCTCAAATCTTGATTTTTCATATGTAAATATAACTACAATATCTCCATTGTAAAGGATTTCTGTACTTGGCAAAATTAATGAAGAGTCAAGCAAATCATTCACAATAAGCTTCGAAGATTCCAAATTAGACGTGGGCTTTTGTCAGACTCTGTGAACATTTGTCATATGAATATATACAAACAAAAATTTGAAGAGTCTAGTCTAGTTTCAATTTGATCTGATTTTGCAAATTCTTGATAGATGAGGGTTGCAACCAACCTTCTTGAAAGCAATGCCTACAATCTGACATGGCATGATCCATGTTGACATAGATGATTTTTAATCCTATGAATGATTATATTGGCATCTTTAAAAGTTTAGGACTGAATTGGTAAATTGTCAAAAGATTTAGAACTAAATGAAGCAAATCAAAAGGCTTATAACTAAATAGACATTTGTATAATGAGTTTAAGATTTTTTTTAAAGGTGCCAATCATACATTTTGTCTCGTTACAAAAGCTAGACGAAAAAAAAAAGGGTCATTCCAATAATAATGCAAGCTACAAAGCCTATTCTTTAGGCCTACCGTTCAATAACCAACATTGTTTCTATCAGTGATTAATGTCACCACAGTGTCTGATCATTAAGGTTACATTATTTTCTCATCCAAATCAAAAGAAGATTACGCCAATTTTGGTATGTTGGGACGTGATGATTTAATGCTTTAATGCACGTAATGTAGATTAGGGTTTCAATTTCTAACATGACATGAAAGGTGTGTTCCCAACATGGCAGGGCATGAAAATTTTAATTGAAAGAAATCTGATTATAACATTAATCTTGAAATTAGAGAAAATTACTAAAAGTTCATAAATTTATTACACTGATATTAATTAAATCCTAAATTTTTCAATTTAGTCAAATTAATTATCAGCATTTTAACAATTTGTCGATATAATGTTTTTAGTTCTTCGTAGCATGATTGACGTTTAATGTGAACTTTTGTTACTAAGTCTATACAAAAATAAAATAGTTTGATAAGATTATTAATTGATCTCTATATTACTAAGTAATGCTGACATGTACTACATTTTTCTCAATCTAATCCTATATGAACTAGACACATGAAGGGATTAGATATGTCTATATCCATAAAATATTGCACAATAAGTCCTAAACTTTATCCATAGAATGCAATTAAATCCTAAACTTTTTGATTAAGTTAATCAAGTCCTAGACTTTTACTAGTAAGCTTACAATTAAATCTTAAACCTATCAATTAGTTCAATTAGGTCATAAAATTTTAATGAAAGATACAATTAAGTCATAAAACTTATTTGAAGAAGTGAAAATTAAGATTGTTATATAGGCAATTTAGGCAATGTTCATGAAAATGACGTTGATTGCACTTTTTTAAAAAGGTTTAAGAATCTATATTAAAAGTTTCATGACTTGTTTGATTCCTTATGCAAAGTTTAGGAATTGTAGTGCACTTTTTCCTCCGTCCTCCGATCTTATACCTCACAAGTTAAGAAATATAATACTTTTACCCCCTAAAATAAATGCTGTGCCTCATTAGAAATGGGAAGGAAAGTCAATATTAGGCTCCACTAGGCACCACCCATATGGTCTCCTCTCTTTTCAAAAGTTCAAAAAGAAAATGATACTAAGAATAATGCAAACTAAAAAGTCTATTCCATTGGCCTACCGTTAAAGAACCGACACTGTTTATAACGGGGATTAATGCCACGGTATCTTTGCATTAAAGTCACATGAGTTATCATATCCAAAGAAAAAGTAGGGTTGCGCCATTTTGGTATGTGGTTACCTAACAATATGATACTTTTATGCATGTAATCTAGACTAGGGTTTCAATTTCTAAGATGACATAAGGGTATGTGCCAAATGATGCATGCATGGGCTAGTAATCCAGAATAAGGAAATTCTCTAAATAAGTGTATGGAAAGAGTGTGATAGGTGTTAATGGAAATGATGTATGAAGGAAGAGGATATGGAGGTTCACCATTGAAATATAAAGACACAAGCCACACGCTTAGGATAAAGAATTGGATTGATGGTAGCTCACTATCAATAGGAGGGAATGGTTCCAAGTTTCTTATAGGTTCCGCTTGGAACTTAGAATCTACCCTTAGGTATAAGTTCCTTATTTTTTGAAATCTGGAACTTACCCATCAAAACCTAGAACTAGGAACCTACCCTCTTACATGTTCCAAGGTTGGTTGCAGGTTCTAATAGGTTCTTTTTTTCATCTTTAATTAAGTAAAATGAAAATAAAGGCAATAATAAAAATGAAAAAAGTTTTTATTATCGATTGCCTAAGAACGAATGTCCATATGCACCTATTGAATAGTATCAAGAAAATTTTATGGTTTTCAATGCATCGATTGTTTTTGTGTTATATAAAATTATTATCTTGAAAGAAACAATTGCTCGAACATAACTACATCAAAGAAGTAATTGAAGCTTTCACTAATTTCACAGTCTATCAAAATAAAATTCCTTGTCATAAAATGGAAATTTTGATTGGATAATGTAAAGACAAACTAAGAAAAACCCAAAAACTTGTTAAAAGTTTTAGGTTATAGGTTTAAGGTTTTACCAACTTAGAACATAAAACCTACTCATCGAAATAAATTTCCCAATTTTATAATCTAGAACCTACCCAACATACCTTGAAACCTAGAACACACAAGTTTCTATCCGTGCGATTCTCAACTTCTAGGTTTTACCCTAGAACAGTGCTCACCCCTAACCAACAAGACGTAAAGGATTGCTCCACTAGCTAAGAACAAAGTTTGATTCACCACCAAGAAATGTGGATAAAGAATCAGATAAATAATTCAACCAATAAAGAGGAATTCTATTCATTCAACCAATTTGCATTACAATGAAGAGCTTTTCTTTGTTTATAGGAGAGACGACAACATGGGAACTCCTAAAACATTAAAGACATGGGAACTAGAAAGTAATTACATAGAGATGCAATTAATGACATGAGAACTTGCATTTTTTATTCTTCAGCCTTGCTGTTCATCCAATGTACATCCTCCTTGACCAGCAAACAACCACCTTCAAAGCTCATCAAATATTTAAGGAAATTGCCAAGAATTGCCTTCCATTGATATCTTGTCTGTCGGCTTTGAAACAGACAATCAATATGGTGAATTGTAAAATTAATAATCAGTTTCATGATTGATATCATGATCAATAGAATTTTTCATTGTTAACTTCATTCTTGACTCACCAAAGCAAGGTATGACCGTGACCGAAATCTACCTTGACTTGAATGAACATCAATGTTGCGAAGTTTGTTGATGGAGTTAAGTTTGATACTTCTACATCACCAAACATGGCATGAAAATTTGATTGAAAGAGATAGCATTGTAAACAGTAATATCAAATTGACATGACAATTTCAATTAGGTTGTGAAAATCACGATCAATCATATGGGCAGCTTATAAAAGCATTATTGAAAATATTTCAATTATTTTAATTTGTAATCTGGGGATTAGTGACTGGATTTGGATGGGAAAAAAAGGGAAAAAGCTTGTGTAAATCGAGGAACCAGAAGACATTTGGTGCAGCTAAAGTGCTAGAGAAGAGATTGAAGGCAAAGGACCTTACTGAAACGAACACCTTTGACGTTATTTTGTGCGCAACAATTTCCATGTGCATAGTACGGATTTGCATCCCCTGGGATCAATAACCATTTTGATCTTATTAATAAAAGATATACAACTTTGCACCATAATTAGCTCAACCCTAATCAAGAATTTCAAAAAAATTCCAAGATTCTTTTTATATGCTTGTTCCAACACCCAATTATTTTTTCTAGATTTATCAATATTTAATGAATTGAACGTGCTTGTAACACTTATTCCACTTTTGGAAGACCCTATATTATAGAGCCAGATTTCAATTTTTCATATATAATATGTAACTATATATCTCCTTCGTAGAGGATTGCTGCCCTTGGCAAAATTAATGAAGGGTCAAGCAAATAATTCACAATAAGCTTTGAAGGTATCCAAATGTCGCGCATGCTTTGGTTAGACTCTCTGAACATTTGCCATATGAATATATAACTCTTCCAATTGGAAAATTGTCCAAAGAGACCTAAATCTGTAGTACGACGACCAATTTAGTCTTAAACCTTTCAATTGTATCAATTTAGTCATTAATATTTTGACAATTTCCTAATTTAGTCTCAAATATTTTGACGATTCACCAGTATAGTCCTTCCAGCCAAATACCCAAACAATAGGTTTATGACTAAATTGAAAAATTATCAAAAGATCTAGAACTAAATTGACAAATTATTAAATGTTTTAGGACCACATTGGCAAATCGCCAATAAGTTTAAGACTCAATTAACATAATTAAAATATTTAGGATTGAACTGGTCACCATACAATATGTTTAAGATTTTTTGGACATTTATGCCATCCTTTAACTTAAGTAGGGCAAACAAAAATTTGGAAGATATCTGAAGAGATAGAGTCTTAGGGCACGGATGATAACCATTTTATTTAGCTATTTTTCCTATTTTTATGTTCCCAGGAATGATTTTAAAACATAAATCGGTTTGATAATGCAATTTCATTTTTCTAGTTTTGGAATAAATTTTTACTCTAGAAATAGGTTGGAAATATAAATTAGAAATAAAATATTTTTAATTTTGTATTTCTAGAACAAAAGTAATAAATAAAAACTATTTTCATCACTCACTCTCGTCATCGCCTGCCTCCTACCTGCCCATCGGCCTCCCGTTGCCACCTCACTTCCCGCTATCACTCAGAAGGGAGAAATTTTGTGTCATTTATATTTCAAAAACAGGAATTTTGTATGATTATCAAGTGTTTATTTTGCTTCAAAAATTCATCTGAGTAGTAAGTAGAAAAATCAATTTCTTGCCAAAAGTTAATTTTTGGAACAAAATAGCTATCATGTGCATCTTTAGTGTACTGTCAATTTTACATCAAGATCTTGCCTATATCTCACCCTAGTTGTTTCAATTTTGCAAATTGTTGATGGATGAGGGTTGCACTGGCAAACCTTCTTGAAAGCAATGTAAGCATTTTCGGCCACAAAATGGGAGGTTAGAAAAAGTCGAGGGACTTAATTTCTAAATGTCGATGTATCCTTAATTTTTAGGTAAAATGATAACATTATTTTCGAATTCATATGAGGGAAAATTATATAAAGAAATTGGACCTATCATTATATTACCGAATGGAACTGCCCACTCGATGTAAAAAAAAAATTTTTGCAACCCTGACAAACTAGGGTGAAGCGTCATTAATATGAGTAAAAGGTAGAGTCCAAAAAATTCCACCAATATCTATAGATTTAAAGGTATATATCAAATTGACCCTACTATTTTATTATTGTAAATAATATTCATAGGCTTGAAATAACTTAACATGTCCATAGTACAATTAAAAAGGATGGTTAAAAATCGCAAATTCACTCAACTATTTATTAGGCATGTATGGGGCTAGTCTTTAAAACTTATTGATTTCGTGACTAAAGTCCTAAAAATGTCATTTCGTACTTTTGAATCCTAAGACTTGTAACTTTTGGTCCAATTGAGTAATGCCATCAACGGAAGGAAGGACTCAAAGTGCACCAAAATTACAAGTTCAAGGACTTAAATGAACTAAATAAATTATTAGGATATAAGTGCATGAGTTAATAAGTTTTAGCATTTGTTTTCTAATTGTCCCACTATTTAAAATGCTTAAAGAGAAAAGGAATTACTAGAAAATGATGCTTCCATATATGACTTCCATTTTGCGAGATCATGGTCTCCAGTTGCCTTAAATGATCTTGCACATCATTTGCAATATAATTTTTTTGGCTTTTTTTGGGACCGTTTATGTCGATGATCTACTTATATTGTCATTCAGTTTAGTCAATATATAAGAATTGTTGCTAATTTCCAGTACTTTTTAGTCATCAATTATGTTAGCATGCTGTAACTTTGATCAATCAAATGCAAAAATTTGTAGCGCATAGTAATATGTAAATGACAGCATAGACCAAGGAGCATAAAAAGATAAGGCAGGGGACTAAGGGCCTGTTTAGTAACACTCCCGGGAACAACTGATTTTCTTTTGTTCCTGGGAACAGATTTGGAACAGAAATCCATTTGGTAAATATTTTGTTCCTGAAAACAAATTTGTTTGAGAAATAGATTTAGAGTAGAATCCAGAAGCAAAAAAAATTTTCTTCTCACTCCCGGGAACAATTTTGAGAATCATTTTTTTCCTCTCTTTTCTCTCTTTTCTTTTTTTTCCCTTCCCTTTCTTCTTCTTCCTCTTCCTCCTCCCACCCCATCACCGCCCCATCACCGGACCTCGCTTGGCCGCTTGCTAGCCACCACCGATGGCGGCAGCCAAGAGGAAGAAGGGGAGAAAAGAGAAAAAGAAAAAAAAAAGAAAAAAGAAAATTATAACAAATAAAAGAATCAAAAGATAAAAAAATTTTATCAAACGCATTTCTATTCCTAGAGTAAAAATTTTAAATAGTTTATAAAATACCATAAGTTGATAGGAATTGTTTTCGAGAGCAAAATAAAAAATAATAATAATTTCTAATCAAAATTTATTCCCAAGAGTAAAATCGTTGCCAAACACACCATAAATTTTTAATTTTTATAAATAGATGGCTAAATTGAAAAATCTATCAAATTTTAAGATGATTAATATATTATAAATTCTTTCTTTTTAATTTATCAACCTTTTGTTTTCTCAAGAAGTACTCAAGAAAGAAATTTCATGTTGCTCATTTGCAAATTGAATCCAGTACCCATTAATTGACATCATCACACTTGCTCTTAGCAAATGCAGTTCCCTCAAGAATGAGGAAGGCCATAAATCTGAAGTAACCCTAGTTGAATTAACACGTCTTCATGCCCCCAAAATGAGGATCACTTCCGTTCCCATGTATAAACAAGACTTTGTCACAAATTTCCTCAGTCTTATTAAGCAACCAAATAGAGATATACAGTGAAATCCAACATACAGACACCGACAGCCCTCATGTCATACACAATCACTATTTTAAAATTTGAAATTTTTGTATTAAACATAATTAACAAGTTTTTTGAGTTGCTCTTTAAAAGGACTCACATAAATATAGGGGCCATTTTTAGGTCCAAATCCACTTCTCCCTCAAACATTTTTTCGTCTAAAAAGTTACGACTTCCACTCTAGTCCTAAATCTGCCCACACATCAAAAAATTGCCGTGGACTTCTTTGAGTTTTGCAATATTGAGAGGCTGCTTTTGCTCCGTACGAAGGCAATGGTATTGATTAAAACGCAAGTCCTGATAGTCGACCTCTACCATCCCTAACATTGACAATTTTAAAGAAATCGATGGTAATTTTTAATTCATGGGTTTAGAACTAGGAGCAGATTTAGGTATACGAGCATTAAGTCCAGGGCCTAAAAAGCTTATGGCTTGCATCTTCTTCTTTTTTATCTCTCGATCATGTCCAATATTGCAATCGTTTTCTGATATCCTTTTGGAAGTTTCTTGGCTTGATTATTACACGACTCAAAACGATATTGCTTATCAATTTACCTGCTTGTGGTACCCTCTTCTCCAAACTTTCTAACTGATAATTAAGCAAGAAGCAGCACAGGTTTGTTCTGAACTTCGGCCAGAGTGAATAATTAATAATTGCAGTTGCTACTCGTTCTATTGTTGAGTTACTAACAAACAAAAAGCTGCAACTCTTGCTTGGCCTTGACACTGCTGATAAAAATTGAGTTCTAAAATTTCTGGCCATCTCTTCAACAGGAAATTGTCGCATGCGCTAGCTTCATGTGAGCCTAGGTGCATAATAACGGTTGTTTTAGGCAGGTCCCATGAGGATCCACATGATCTGGCACTGGGTTCACACAAACTCAGTGCGTGCAATAATGGCTGTTTTAACAGTCTGACCGCAAGTTCCTTGTCTGGAAACTTAAGGTCGTTAATATTGGAAAAGGAAAAAGAAAACAAGAAGAAGAAGAGATTGTTCAAGATTGGTTCCAGATTTTGTGCCGGTGAATCAAACAGAGATGGGAGCATTGCGTTTTGTTTTCTTTTGTCATAATTGCATCTTGGTTAAAACAGTTGAACACGTCTTATGCTGCGTTCACATAATTTATGCCACTGCTTGGCAATCTATTAGTGATGACGCTGATTTTAAATGCATTAAGGTATTTATTCTGGGGAAATGTGATTGACGGACTTGATCATTAGTTGTGTTATTGTATGTTCACCCTCGGTTAGGAAAATCTGCTTCGCTTACTCGTGCCGAACGTGCCAACATACAAAACAAAATATCTGTGCCGCTCTTCTGATGTTAGGGCAAAAGTACATTTCTTCTTTTGTTTTTGCGGAGTGTGAAGATAGCCTAGCATCTGAACTAGGTGTCGCTTACGTCTTTCTCATCCTTCAGTCCGATTTTATGCCGTCTTTCTCATCCTTCAGTCCGATTTTATGCCGTGGGGACAAATCGCGCGGTCCACATGGTTCTTCCCTTCTGAGCAATAAAGTACTAAACCAAGTGCGTTACTAGATGCTCGTGATTGAGAAGTGCGTCGTCCCACACAAATTGGCCCTAGTTCAGTGTGAAGTGTCTCCTTTTACTAGAGTTGGAACGAAGGTAAGGTGGCCGGCTCTAGAATTGTCGGTCCATGTTCCAATTTATATCTCTCTCCATGAAAAAGAGAGGAAGGCCGAACTCATTGTATTGCCTTGTAAGAATTGTCTAAGTGGAGTTCGGAGATTTTGGACGTCTGGGTTCTTTCTTTGTATATTGTCTATAAGAAATAGGATGAACTTCAAAATCAAAATTTGACCCATCACTAATCGGAAACTTACTAAGTAGTGAAATTTGAGTAGACTAAGCTCTTATCGATATACTGCATCTAGGTGAAATGTTGCAATTCGATCTTGTTAAATGGTTTTTGTACATTTATCATTTTAAGTAAATGAAATCCATAAAAGTTCAAAAGGTTAATATGCGAAAATTCTTTTAATCAAGCAAATATACCCTTCGTTTGGTGTATATAACGAGTGTCTTGGATAGAACCGTAAATATGACATGTTACTATATCGGCGGCGGAACCTATCCCAACCTGTCGGTTCCATAGGGTTCCTAGGTTCATAAGGTGGTCCAGCACTACTAAATGTGGACACATTAACTTTAGGGGCTTTGGTGATTCTACGGGCAACTTGGTGGGCCCTGTCTTGTCTACTGGAGAATCGATCATCAATTATTGGCATTCTCATTGCCGATTTACTGGACCGACACTAATGAAGTCGCATTTGCTTTTTTGTGCGCTGTCCGTATCCGGCCCCATTAGAGGAATAAAAAAGGGTGAAAGGAAAGAGATTACCAAAGGCAAAAATTACCCTAATCTAAGAGAATCGAATTAGGTACGATTGTGTTTGCAATGTGTAAATCAAATGAAGATATGATGTCAAGAAGTACAAAATTGGTAAATAAGCCCAGGAACGACAACAAAATTCGCCTTTTACACTTTTTGATTGAAAGCAAAACGGATATAAAATGTCTTGATTTTCTTTCATTTATTTTTAAGCCCACCAAATAACTGTTATTTACGATTTTGTAGTATTGAGCTTCAACTTAAAGAACCGTAAATTCATTAGTGGAATCATGACCCAATTTCCTAATTTGCTTAGTGATGTGGAGAAACGAAGAAAATCTCATTGTAAAGATTATTCAAAATAAGCAAGGCCAAATGGTTCGACTCTAAATAGAAAACCTAAAGGTAGTTATCAAGACAGTTGGGAGGAAATTGCGGGGACTAGGTAATAAATAAAATCGATAAATACATAAAAAAGAATTTTGTGGTATTTGGACAAAATATCTAGGATCGGTGTTGATTGTTGACGTGACAGGTCACTTTCATCCAAACATGGTCAATTGATTAAGAGGGGATGGTGCTTCTTTCCTAATTAGTCGTACACATGGTGGGATGATGGACGTTCGGATTTCAGGGTTGCAATCAAAATCAACTGAAAACGACAAGCGAACACAGCACATGGAAGAGCACATGGCCTTTGGAGACCAAGACGTGTAGACATCCCCATTTGGGTTTACGCGATTGCAAACCTAAAGTAGGAGACCAAAAGAGAGGATGGTACGTTATGCACTTGCAAAAAGGTTTGCATAACATGCCAGAAAAGTAATCAACGTGATGAGTCCAAATCGATATTCCTGCTTTCATTGCCTGCCCATGATGAGCAATGTGTCCACAACCAACGAGGTTTTCTTTCAATGATGGCGCGAAAAATGAACCCTCTTCTTTTTCTCTTCTTTCCGCGGTGCGTTTGTCGGCCATTTAGTGCTTGGGCATGCTGGAAAAAGATGCATATGATGAGGTTACATTCATATCGGAAAGTTGTACTCTTCACTCGATCGACCCACCGGCTAGGCGATCTTGAAAGATATGGATTCTAGAAAATTCAGACGTTACGATAATATTGGAAATTTATTCTCTCCACTAGGTTAACACATCAGCCTCTTAGATGTCTATTTTATCTATCTTTAGTGATTGTTCTTCTTTTTCAGACTTTTCCATCCACGCCATATCCACCTCTGGCCACAGCCAACGCCCCCTCCATCCATTACCAGCCATGAGTGAATCTAAATGAGGGTAAATATGAGACAATGATATAAATAGTTCATGAATTTTGGTCTAATGTATAATGTGGCTCTAAAGTTTGATCCTTAGACTTTTTGTATCTATTCAATGTATTCCCTAAACTATATGAAAATATACAATGTAATCCTTCCATTAATTCAAAATCATTGATTTGAATATATACCAAAAGTTTAGAAACTATATCGCACATTAGATTAAAGTTCATGGATCATTTGTGTCGTTTTCTCTAAAAACATTGATTAAGTAAGATGGAGGAGATGAATTTGTTAGGTTCTGTTTGATTTGCCATAAGTACGATTATAAGAAGATAATTCATTTTGGCTTAACATCTGCTTAATTATATATTCCTAAAATTAAGATTATAAAGATGTGGGACATGTCTAAAGTTACTTCTAATTGTTACCTTTTACTTATTCTTTTTCAGATCTCATGATGTACCCATTTTTTATAATCATTGAGAGTTACACAAGTGGCTACCATTCCCATTTGTGAAGCGAGAGCTAGGGAGTTCGATTCCCCACTTTCTTGGAAGATTAAGGTGGGGATGCATAAATAAGGGAGCAGGGTTTAACAATATGCACAAAGCACATAGAACACAAAATGGATTGAAAAATGGATATAGGATGTGATAAGACAAAAAGAAAAAAAAAATACCCATTTTGACTTTTTCTTTAAAAAAAACCACTTAAAGCTTTCATTATATATAGCATTGACATACGTGGATTCATATATAATGCCTTATACTTTTGTGACTTTTTAGAAGTGATAGTCGTAGCTAATTATTATCGAACCATTACCGTAGTTGACCTACACTAGTTAGCGTCTCATTGCTAAATAAATCCCAAAATCCTCCCTTAACATGTTTTATATGAGACTTTAAGCTCTTTTCACCATTCGAAGTCCAATTATGACCTATTACAGTTCGGATCAATGTTGATAGTGAACTCTCTATTAATACTATAAAGATCTCATTTTTACCTTTGACTTTTCAAGTTTAAGCACTTCAATCCGAGGTTAAACTTCATCAAAAACCTAGCATATGGTGCAATTAGATAGTGTTCATTGAGATCTTTCAAACAGTACGCACCATTCCCCAATCTGATACTCAGATCATGAAATATCATGTCTTTTTATTTAAGCTGTCTGATCTTAATGATGTCAGCATAATTAGTGATTTTCTCGGTTGAAGCTCATTTTTATAGAACTCAAGTCGTGAACTTTCCAACACATTAAGAATCGGGCCATCTGGTTTAAAACAAGAGAGAAATCGTGGGTCAGAATATTGTTTAAATTATCTTAAGAATCACAAAATCACAAATTAATAATAAGAAGGATTGAAGAAATTAGGAAAAAAACGAGCTGTTTTGAGACAGAACTTCAGGACTTGACAAGAACTCTGAGAGAGAGAATAAACTCAAAAGGAACTAAGGTCAAGCCGGCCATATCAATTATTAACTCCCAAGACCTTGTTTTAAGTTATTGACAATCAAGCATAGATCGTTGGCCTAAGTTGTCAAAAAACGACCTGAGTATGTGTCTAAAACTCTTATGTTGAATATGTGATTTGAACATATATTTGAAAACTAGGTGTCACTAGCTTTTCAAAGTCATGAGAATTACAAATCCGACATTGAATGATGAAAATATAATCTAGGTAATAATATGCAAAATTTGATGATAAATCAGGAGATGTCACATTAGAGGATTTGATTCATGTGACTCAAGGTGAATCAAGTGCACCCAATTAAACAAATTTATGGTTGTGCTTGTTTGGGGAAAACTCCATGATAAAGTAAAAGATTTTTTTTTTCAAAATGTAAGTACTACATACGAATGCTTTTAGATAAATTGTTCTTTAGGAAAATAGTTAGTTTTCCTTTATTTTTTGATACATCAAAAATATCTTTCGGTATTTGAATTTCTTTTTGAAAAATTATATAAAACTTTTTAGGAAAACATCTCAATGGTTGAACAACTATGGTTGAGATGTGCTTTATATTTTTCCACTTTCTTTTCTTCTCTATTGCTTTTGTTCTGTTCCCACTTGTTCTCTACCCGGACCTAGGCCATATAGATTCGCCACTCACCCGCCGCCCAACAATTGCCCCCGTAAGTCCTTGCCATCCCGCCTGACACCAGCCTCTCGTCCGCTGGAGTTTTCGCTGTATCCCTCCCTCCCAGTTACTATGCGCGTGTAGATCGAGGTGCCAGCTTTGTAGGCTAATTGTTGGTGGTGTAGCATTTGGCTGTTTGACTAAGTAGAAAAGAAGGTAGCGAAAAAAGAAAAGAAAAAGAAAAGTTGACTGGTTAGCAAAAGGGGAAAGGGATGTTCGGCTAAGACAGAGAAGGCCAAGACATGCACAGAAAGAAAAGGGGAGAAGAAAAGAAAGAAGGGAGAAGGAAAAGGGAAGAGAAAGGAAAAAACTTGTGTGAAAACGTCTATGGACCTAGGCAAGCTAGATTTACTACTCATCGTAATGCTTAGTAAGTGATTATGCTCTCCATTCATTCAATCGGAATAATTTTCGAAATTAAGATTTACATTCGAGGTTTTGTGAAAATGAAGTCACTAAATCCGCTTTTTGAGTTATTGAGCGATAAGATTTCATGGAAATGGTGGGCTGTAGCGTTGTGGAACTGTGGAGTTTGACGGGAGTTGGTTAGAGCAACAATTTAATTGGAGTGAGAATTTTAGGATTTCATGTGTGAGTTTCACATTGCGTCTAGATTTGAATAATTGCTTTGAGTGAGCAATTTGTTAGCACGTAGGAATTGTTTTGTTAGCATTTAAACATAGTTTAACCAGTTCATAATTGTTGTATTTTATTAGATCTCAATGTAAATTCTCATTTAATTGATAGGATTGCAAGATATTTGGCTTATTTAGTTACGCGCTTTGTTTTGGGTATTTTCAAGTGAGTGATGTTATCTCTTTTTTTAGTGTAAAAACTCACATTTTGAAAATGAAAAGTATGAGACATATTATGTGCAAAGTGTGATTTGACTAGAAAGCAAAAGTGATGTTTTTTGCATAATCGATGCATGCATTTACACCTTGTTTGTTATTTGAAATGACTTAAGAAGTGTTTATGAAATCGATTGCAAAAGGTATTTTGGTGGTTGAATTGAGTTGCAAGAGATTGTATTTTTTGTTTTGTGAATCAATTTGTGATATCAATTATGTATTTGCCTTTGAAGATTGTCAAGGATTCTGTTGTGGATTGGTGTTCATGCTTAGTATTACTATGACTCCATTGCGGGGTTTGCAGGTATGCATACTAGTTTAGGCTATTATTGTGAGCTAGCCACCAATAATATAAGTGGAGACCTTGTTAGAGGGGGAGCTTGGTCGCATTGTCACAAGGCATTAAGCGTGATCATAATTAAACTTTTAAGCACCAGATTGGCTAATGAAATGGACCTTCAGCATGTGATTTAGATGAGATTAATTAATGGATTAGACCATGGATATTTGTCTTAATATTATTGTTAAATGGATAACTTTGCTAAAACATATCTATGTTGAAGTGTATATAACTCATTCTCTTTTTATAAGTTTGTCATATCCTGAAATTTGGTGTAATGAATTCTGTTTTTGTGTCTTAAACTTGTCATTGATGTTCCATCTATTTAGAGAATATACACACTACTTACTAGGTTGTAGTTGTTTATCCATTTCCTTTTCAATTTTTTCATTGTCCTCATTTAGTGTCCAATAGAGCAATCACGCATGGGGACTTTTGGGAGTTAGATTTGTGGATATGATTTGAGACTGCATCCTTCAAAATAGAAGGACTGCCATGTCATTTTCCCATTCTGGTAGGATTTGAGGTGTGTGTGTGAGAGAGAGAATGCTTTTGAAAAAGGAAAAGAAACAAATTAAGAAAGATGTCAAATGTAGAAAAAATTGAGCAAATTTGCAGGCAATTCCTTTGGAATGGACCGAGTCTGGGTTCAGGCGGTGCGAAAGTATCTTAGGAGGATGTGTGCCACCCAAAAGTAGAAGGTGGCCTTGGGTTTAGGAGAATTCAGGATAGCAATAAAGCAACTATGGTTAAGCACATATGGATTATATTCACTGATAATCAATCTTTGTGGTGCAAATGGATTCACTTTACACACCTTAAAAAGAAGAACTTTTGGATAGCTGCCACTCCGACCTTCTGTTCTTGGGCTTGGAGGAAAATCTCTGCAATGAGAGAAACTGTTATAGGTCTTTTCAAATTGAAGATTGGAAATGGTGAGTCTACTTCCTTGTGGTTTGATTCATGGTTGAATATGGGACCCCTTAACTTAGTGTTTTTGGACACTGATATTAATCAATTGGGTCTCTCAAGAGATGCAAAGGTTGCTGATCTATGGACTCTGGATGGGCAAGCCTTCCTTTAGGAGCTTCAGGCTTGGCAGTTTACATCCCTCCATTTAATCAATTGCCAGATTCATTCACTTGGGTGCTTCACCCTTCAGGTACCTTTTCTAGTGCCTCAACTTGGTCGGTTATCCGGAAGTAAGCAACTAGGGTGGCCTAGGCTTATTTTGTTTGGAACAAAGCTATTGTCCTCAGACATCAATTTCTTCTCTAGCTGATCCAACAGAATCGGCTTCCCACTCAGGTTTTTCTCATGTCTCATGGCAAACTCCCATCCGTGCAGTGTGCCTTTTGCAACCTATGTCCTAACTCTATTGATCATTTATTTTTTGAATGTCATGTCACAAATTCCCTTGCTAATTTTTGGGCTGCGAAATGTAATCTTCCTTGGAGGAACCGCGGTTGGTCTGAAAATCTTCGATGGGCTATATGCACCTTTGAAGGTAAAGGCTTTTATTTTGATATGATCCGTTATTCCTTTGCCGCCCTCTGTTATGTGATATGGAAATCCAGGAATGATATTATTTTTTGGGCTACCAACTTATACGTGCCATCCATGAAGCTTCACCTAATCAAAGTGGTCAAGGACAAAGCACTATCTTTTAAATCAGTTGTTGCCTCTTCTAGGGACAGAAGATTGCAGCGATGCTAGGGATTTGATCCTCAAATTTTTTGTGAGGAGATGTGACAGTAGCAGTCTAGACCGTTTGGCTCTTTTGTAAAGCTACTGCATGTAGCAGTTGGTTCTTTCAGTGAATTTGGCACCCCCCTACTCCAGTGATATGTTGTCCTGTTGAGTGTGTGTTAATGCCGGGTCCCACCCTTCTTGTAAAGTTGATTGGCTGATTTATATTACTTACCTTCAAAAAAAAAAAATGTAGGCAGAGGATGGAGGTTATGAGTGGCGACTCAGCTTTTGGAAGCTAGCATTGGCGGTGGATGGCTTCAGGTTGGGCGCGGACGATTTGGGAGAGAGAGCTTTCGAATTTTCTACGGGCGGAGGGGGGTTTTTGGTTGTAGGAGAGGCGGATTGTTTCGACGGCGTCGAGGCATATATTGTCTTGGGGGCGGTTGCGGAGGTGGAGGAGGAGGAGGAGGCTGGGGTAGCGGTTGTAATTTTCAATTTTTTATATTAACATTTTTCAAATTTCTTTTTGGAAAAATAATTAAGTAATTGCACAATTTCAAAATGTATTTTCACCTTTTTAGATTTAGGAATGCACTATCCTAATTTTACACATGAATATTTTCCTAGACCGGCAAGTGTTTTTAGTTAATTAGTCATTTTCGGTGAACCAAACGGATGAAAATCAGGATAACTAATTTTAAAAAAACATTTTCAAGTAAGTGATGTTATTCTCTTTAAATATCTAGATAATATCTTAAATAGAGAATTTTCCTTCGAAGTTTCTACCAAATTACTCGAGAATCCTTCAAAACGAAGATCTCTCCGAGTGCAACAAGAATTATCAAGACAAGCTACTAATTCTAATTTCTCTCTTTAGTAAATGAATTAGGTTGCTATTGAAAGAAGACGAGATGTAGAAGACAGAATATGAAGGAAAAGTTGTATTCCAATTGTATTAATGTTCAATGTACACTTGCTGGATATTATAGTACAAAATGTATACAAAGAAAGGAAATAAAATATACAATAAATCGAGATCCAATATTGAAATGATCTTGATTTATTTTGTGTATCATTTTCATTCCTTAATTGGACATTGAATATCCACGCTTATCTTCCAATAGCTATAATGCCTAGATTTTGACATTAGAATATCGCAATACATCGTCATAGTTCTAAATTAGAGATAGAAAATCATGAAAAATAGCTATTATTGTACTAGATTATAAATTACAATTTTCATATCCTTGTAAAGTATTGTTATGCGAATTCGAATCATTGCTTTTGGAAAATCCCCATTAAATAAGAGTCCAACTCTAGGATTTATACCGAGGGCATTGGCGAATGCTAATCGAGCTTGAGCCGGAGCGGCTAGTAGTCAAATTGCCGCGTGACGAGACTCGAGGCCCCTTTCGTGTTTATAATTTTAATGAAAGCTATTTTGAAAGGGATCGCACGATCTTCCGAGACAATTTATGCACCCAAATAAAGCATGAAATACAATTACTACACCCAAATCGCAACATGCATGAATGCATAGTTAAATAAGAAACGAAGTATTTGCTCATCCGATACACATCACATTAGGATCAGTGCATCCATGGCATAAAGACACGACATATTTGCCGTACCATTATCATACTTACATGCATATCGTAAGACCCAATCCGATAAAAGTGAGAGTGATCACTAGAACCAGAGAGGACCCAGACAAGATGCAGCTTTGATTTTAGGATAGCGATGGATGCAGAAATGAACCGGCTCCCACATCGCCTAAGTATGGTGAGGTGAAGTGCCATATATGAAATGGCACTTGTTCTAACTTATAACGAAGTTTTTTTATAGGAAAAGCCTATAAGAACAAAAATGTGCAGGCTGCAACCTAAAGATGACAATTTCATTATGAGCATGACCTAGAATTAAAACATATGTCATGAGCCAACAGCTCCTTGGCCACGAAATAACCCGTGCTGCACTTGGTGAGCAAATAACACTAGGTCAACCTTCCTTCTATAGTTGTTTCAAAGAATGATGCAACAATTAGTTTCCTTGTATCGGATCTATACTATACCTAACTTAGCTCGGGCGTCTAGTCAATTGAGCAAGACAGCAAATCACTTTGGGTTTCACAGGCGTCTAGTCAATTGAGCAAGACAGCAAATCACTTTGGGTTTCACAACTAGTTAATCAGAAAAGCAGTATCAGTTCCTCACCATAGGTTTCACAACTGGTTAATCAGAAAAGCCACCAGTTTGTGCACAAGATGCTAATTCTGCCTTTAATGCTCCTAAATATTATAATCTTTCTATCTCGTAACTCTTAGCACCGACTGTCCTGACTCCTTTATAGACCATTTGAATTCTTCCCCTTTGCATCACTCACTCTTCACTCATAACCCCAAACTTCATTTACAAGAATTCACAAGTACAGAGAAATCATAGACCGTGATATTCTCTCCCACTCAATTTTGCAACGCCATTGCTGCGAGCTATTTTGTCACTTCCTTGCATTTCCTTAACAACTAACGTGCCACTTTGGATCATACATTGTATGGCAACACTCAACTAACAAAACAAGTCACTCCATTGGCAACTTCTTTTGATCATGGCTATTTGGCCCCTTTAATCACTTGTGCTTTCCCCAGCAAATGTGGTATTTTTCGCTGACCACACCTTTTAGTAGCACCTATTTTGCCTACTAAGTTTATTTTTTTTATCCAATAGATCAATAGAGGTTTATCTCCTTGTTGAAAATGTGGCAATAGACCTCTTCTTGAGATTCATTGATTGATCCAGAAATGTTTTCTCTTATTCAATGAGGAATTAATATTTCCTGTGCCCACATTGCCATTGTAGGAGTTGGTGAGAGCTACGCTTTGTTTGAGCATTTTTTACCTCGTCAATTTACTCTCATTCCTTGCATGTTTAGGTAGACTATAGGTTTTCTCCGACTCAACTCATTCATTGGAGGGAGTCTTCTCTAATACTATTTGTCATAGGCCAATAGTTCTTTGGTTGCGATATAGCCCGTGTAGTACCTAATGAGGGGATAACACTAGATCAGCTTTCCTTCTATAGTTGTTCTAGAGAACAATACAACAAACAAATTCCTCATATTGAATTCATACTACGCCAAGCTTAGCTCAAGCATCTAGTTAATCGAGTAAGACACTAGATCGATTTAGGGTTTACAATTGGTTTTGGCCTGTCATGGCCTCATTGCGAGAATGGCATTATCTCCTAACTAGTTTGTGAATGGAAGGCTAACCTCGTGTTCAGATCTTATAAGTTATATATTATTTCTATCCTTGAACTCCTAGCACCAATCATCCTAATGCCAATTTCATGGACTAGTTTTATTCTTCCCATCTGCATCACTCACTCTTTACTCGATAACCACAAACTCTACTCATAAGAGTTCATGAATACGGGAGAATCATGGACCGTGACTCATACATATTTTCAAAATACACAACCATGCGACATACACGAGTCATCAGGCGTAAAGTGATGATATGTTGCCTAATTACGTCTCCATAAAAGATATAATCGCATTCATACTTCATGATATTATATGATAAATAATTTGTATAGAAGGACTTATTCGACAATGTGATATGATCTGATAAAAAAGAAAAAAAAAACGAACAATGCGAAATGAAAAGGCATCGTGGGGATAGTAACCTTCACCATGCATAACTGAATCTCCATATCTTAGATTTATGTTTTTTTTTTCCTTGAAATAGGTCATTCACCTTCCAGCTTCCCCCAGATAGTTCCATTTGTCCTAAGAATACTTACGACTCTGGTCCAATCAGTGTGGGTAATAAAACCAAATGTCGGGACTCCTCTAATTTCAAAACTCGAAAATCAATTTCATAGATGACGTGAACTTGGGATTTGGAAAGATCTTAGGAACCTCGAGGTGCTACGAAACCGACCACATTACCATCCCAATGGACCGTCGTATGTCATTACCATCTTATTAGTCATAAGAAAGAAGGTGGTGCGAATGATGACGGAGAAATTTCATATGCCTGATTCAAGACTATACTTTTTCGTGTGAATCAAAGGAGGACTCCCTTTACACAAAATTCAGTGTATGAAGAAGACCGATCATGACGTGCTTGCGCCCACTCTCCGGCCAGGTAGCTACAAAGCCATAGGCCATGGAGGAATCCCATTATGTAAGGTATGGTCTCATTTTTTAGGAGAAAATATCATATAATATTATTTTATTATTGAATGTTGGGAAAAACCAATCCACCACACAAAAACACAAGGAAATTGCGAAAATTAGAATGCACTTGCTTTACAAAAATAGAACAATTTAAAATACATCTTCCTAAAATTAATCATATATACAGCTAACAAAAATAAATAATTTAGATATAAATTAATAATAATAATAATAATATTTTTCATTAACTAATTATTTTAAATGATATAGATCATTTTTAAAAAAATATATTCACAACCATTATTTTTTGCAAAATAAATGAAACTTGTGGTGATATTTTCCGATTTTGAGTTTTGTTCCATATATGTATTTCATGACACAATTAGTCTGCAACTTAATTCCTATGACAATAAAGGACAAATTCATTTCAAATGAGACATAGACGGCGCTTGCTATGGTTTAATACTTGATATGCATGTTTATAAATCTTTATACTTTATTGATGGCTTCATTCTAAAATCTCTTGAGATCAAGGGTTCAGATTAACATTCAATACTAATAGCCTCCACATAACATGGACAAATCTTTACAATCAATATTATGTGGACTTGTTAATAACGCTATAATATGAAGATTCCGTATAAACCATCGTTGCCTATAATATCATGAGATAAAACTGTGATGAAAATATTTTGTTCAGTACAAAATTTGCACATCGTAATTTTAATATGTTCAATACTCAAACTTTATGAATAATAAATTTAGTTCCAAACTTTGTGAAAATCATCTTAGTGTCATAACCTTTTTCAAATTGTCTATTTAAATGATTTTGGGTGAAGGTTTTGTTAGTAATATTACCACGTTGGATTTTTAGCAAGCTAAATTGCTAAAGTTATTTGAATGATCCTTTTTTAAAAACTTGTTATATTTTGACTATCATTGAAAAATTATGATATTAAAATAGACAGCACAACGGTATCGTGGTTATTCCCTCGCTAAGCCTATCCCTGGATCATGGAAAACACTAACCTAAAAATAAATTTAGTTATTGGATGAAAATTTAGGGCATGCCCTTCTTGCAGGGTTGCAGAGCAACATGCTTTCTGACCACTGCCGTGAATGATTGGGGCAAAGCAAGCCAACTTTGCCAGAACGGAGATCAGAGATATTTTGAGTAAATGCGAAATGATAGGATTCTCGAAACAGGGGCAAATTTGACCCAGATGCCAATGTCCCGCTGCATTAAATTCAATCACAATCAATCGGATTTCACCTCATCTTATCGTTTCCTTTCGATAAGGACCTCCTCGTCTAGAGGGTCCATGTCCCGACTTGGAGACTTTCAGTACTTTTCTATTTTTTTTGGTCATAAAGCCTTCAGTACTTTAGGTTGGGACAAATTATAACCAAAGAGTCGTACCGCGAGTCAAGATAGGACACGTACGAAGATGAAGAGAGATCTAGCTGGGTCCGATAATAAGAATATTATAAGAATATACGTAACATCTGTAAAAAAAGAAAAAGAAGAAGAAAAAACTAGTGCCCCATCTCATCTTTTAAATATTTTTATTAATCATTTTTCACACAACTTGGTCCTGTCGGCTGCCTAATTTTCTGTCGTGGCCTCTTAGCTGGCGTTGATATATTGCCCTATCGTACACCCATCCATAGGTATTGTCATTGGACCTCCCGACCTCCCGATTCCAAAATCGGAATAGGGTAGGGCAGTCAACTCTTGCTCGGTGTCAAACTGCCAGGATCGACATTCAAAGAGCCGATTTATTCCGTGTGAATGTTTCTGTCTTTGTCGACGAGAGGAACTTTCTTGGAAAAATCATGTGATTCCAAATCTTTCCATCGATCAAATTAGGTATCAAATAATATTTAATGTTTGAGTTAGCTAAATTGCCCTAGTTTTCCCTTTTTAGAAGTCAAGAGATGAACATTCAGTCGGGTTTAGGTGAGATTTCAATAGCATGAAACCTAATCGGTCATTGTCAAAAATTTCAATTAAGTAAAAACACTCTTAGCCCTCACAATAGTTTAGAGGGGTTTATGTGGACTTAATATGATAAGATCATTTCAAGATAAAATTAACCTTCCCACGTCAAAATATGAATACTAACATCTAACTCTTGACTTTGATGAATTTAGAAACTATGTAGAATGCACAGGATTCAAGAAGCAAATGGAAATACTAAAATACTCCTCTATTTTCCGGAGTAGCATCTTAAAATTTCTGGCGTAACTTCCACTAGAAGACTCTAATAGCATGAAAATGAAATCATTCGAAACTCAATCTAAAGTGTATTCTCACGAATAGTATATGGGCCTCTCAAATATCTTTCTAGGCCCCTACAATTCTGCGGGTAGATATGCACTTAATATTCCACGCATCTTTCCACTAATTGCAAAATAAGTAACATACTTGACTTCATTACGTACATAGAGCATGAAACCTACGTGATACCCACATAGACAATATTACTTTTATGAGTATTGGATTAAATTAATTAACATACACACCTCAATAACCTAATATATTTTATATAATTTCTATATAGTAATATCTTTAGCCGGGATCTGGATTTTGGGATATCTATAAACTAAATCCTATACTCAACAATATAGTTTTCTTTTCTTGAAAAACAAGAATCTTCAACAAATCCTGCGGTAATATTATAGATAATCTTAAAAAGGTTTGAGGGGTTCAGGAATCTGATTAAACCCAACTTGCTACCATCCTTGAGATCACCAGGTCAGCACATTATTCTTTCACCACACATTATAGAACTGTTGAGGTGCATATATGAGGTATGTTAGACAAATCCAACATCAAGAAATGGATGGGATTTAAACCAATTAATCTATCCTAGTTGACTTACAACACGTTAACAAAAGTTTGAGTAAATGTGTGTTCAATTAGATTTGTTAATGAGCTCGGATTAGGCTCTCTCTTGATGATTTCTATTCATAAGATGTCACCCTTCTCCTACTTTGAGTTGAGTTGAGTTGAAGTTCTGATGAAATATTCCACTACGTAAGTAAATCTTGAATCCATTAAATATTCCACTAGGCATTGGCCTCAATAAACTTTTTACTTGTTATCAATGGAGTGGGAAGATCTCTAGTCAATTACCTTTTTTAATGGGTGTAATTTTCTCAAACGAGTTGATTTCTTTGAAGATAACCATCATTTCGTAATTGACATAAGTGTAGAAACATGACTTAAAATTTTGTTAATTATAATTGAGGAGTGGTTTTATTTTGACCAGTTGAAAACTTAAGGTTTACAAAAAGACCATCGGGTGTTGAGCTCGTCTTGGTGAGATTTAGGGATCAAAATTTTGAAGAATATTTTTGTCATATGCAGCGTTTACTTTCCGATGCCCAAATTTCATCAACGCAAGTATGAGACCTGATTGTGGTTTTTCTTTTTAAATCTTAAGTCTTCAATTAACTTAGATAATAGATGGATTCACATACCCACTCTAAATAAGTCCTCTTGAAATGAAATTTGCAAGAACAACATTCTTTTTTGCTTCAAAGAAAAAATAATCCTCAAGAAAAAAATATTGTGTGATCTACATATCTGGTAAATCAAGCTGATCTTGATAGTTGATCATGTAAACTTTATGGTAGGACTCAAATAATTGACTGTTCACATGACTTGGGCCATGTAAATTATAATTCATGCGATAATTTCTCCCTCGTTGATAACGGATCAATGATGGTTATATAGTTGGTTAATAACTTTTTATTTTTGAACGTAAGTCTGGGTTTTCAAAACTTGCATTCATCATTTTCATTTTTCATTTTCTTAATTTCCTTCTTAGCTTAAACATTAGTTGGGTAAAGAAAATGAAAATGAAGAAAAAAGAGCTGAAAACAAATCGGGCAAATGTGGAAAGTAAACCTTCGCGACTTATTCTCTACTTTTATCAGAGAAAATGTTCGGTACTCCTAAAACAAGAGACGGGAAGAAGCGTGAACATTCCTAAATCTATTACATTGTATGGTACTTTTCTTCTAAAAAAATTGAATACGTTTCAGGAGATTTTGCGAGTATCAATTTTAGAAAAAAAGACTTCAAATTTTCTCCATGAGATCTACTTCTTCACTAGATAATTTTTAGAATATTCATGATACATTTTATTAATATCATTATAGTAGATATGACGCCAGTGGAAACTATAGTGTAGGGCATAATATAAAATTATTAATTAAATGGTTGTGTTATTAATTATTACTTATCTTGCCACTAGCACCAGTCATGCTGATCAGAGAGAACAGTTGTATTAGAATCATTGCACGTCTTGATCCCTCCATTTTTCCCTTTAAATTGCTGGTAGACATTATCAACACTTCCTTGACTTGTAAGCACTCATGCTTTTTTGGTGAAATGACCCGAAAGGCTTGTTTAATTCCCAAGTGGGTGTGACTTGTGAGTGACCTATGAGACTTACAATCCCAGAAAACAATGAGCTAGTGGAACATTGAAAAGGAGATTTCGAGGAATCAAAGGTCCACATCTCTTAGATAGATGGCATCCTAATCCTTTGAGATTGGCTTAGTTTCTCACTCCGAGAGCTTGAAAAAGTTCTACAAGAGTGCTATGATGTCAATGAATAATCAATATAGGATGCAACCCATACAAGATAGAAAAATACAAAGTTATCTCATCGTGATAATTCATATGTCTGTTAATAGTGAGTCCTCTACTTCCATATTCAATTCGGTGTCATATATTAAAAGTATCAGCCAATACTATAATTGGTACGACGGATCCATTTGGAGCAACTTTATTTACTTCATTTTCATTTTTTTACCGTCTTCACGTGTTGCGGTCTTTATGATTATAATTGGACGTGAGTTATGTAAAACCTATCAGAAGAACACAAGTACAATATGTAAAAATATAGACAATTTTATTTGTAATTCTTTCAAGTTTAAGTAAATGCATTGTATCTCTAACATTGTTACATGATAGCTTCGGATTCTACATTCTATTCTTAATCCAAAACGGATTTGGGAAACGCCAACAGAAACTTACTCAATTTCTCCTAGTGGCATCTTATACCAAAATTGGAGTAACAACTTTTACTTATTTAAATCGACTGGGGCACAGTTAAAGTTACTATGGAGTGATATTTTTTAAATAACACTTATTTACTAGATCATGTTTGCCTTTTTATGGGGAAAAAAAACACTTGATCACATCACCGCCCATATAGAAAGAATTCTACTCTCGCGACTTCATGCACCGTTGAGCAGAAAAAGAAGACTTTGACAGTTTTGTTTTCGGTTTTTTCTAGGTCCAACGTTGCCGTAAAAATAAGCTATGCAATCACAGTTGGATGGTCGATGTGAGGAAGAACTTGTTCAGCAGACTAACTACAAAATACATGTCACTCATCGAACGGTAAATGCGAAAGTACCGTTCTTCAAATGATGACCCTTTTGTTATTTCTTCTTGCTTTTTGTCATTTGGGCTGTCTAATAAATTAGACGGTTGGATCGTTGTTGTTACGACATTTTCGCCAACGACAGTGGCTGCATGCACGTAGAAAGTTCTGAAAAAACTCTCTGCCGACGATCTAGAGAGAGAGAGAGAGAGAGAGAGAGAGATGAGGGACGTTGTGAAACGTCTCTTTCGGCCTTTTATGGGAAAGACAACGGCTTTGTCCCTTTGTGATATCATGAAATTTACTTCTAAAGCTATGATCATTCTAACAACGGCGAATTCTGAAGAATTACGTGCGTAGATTTCGCTTGCACCTAAAAGAAGTTGCCAAAATGGTAAAATTGATTTGAAAAATTCATTTGTTTTCTTTAGGTCGAAAAAAATTCATTTTTCAATAGAATAGACATTTATATGAAAGATATTGAAGATTATAATGTAGTTTATCTATATCTTACGGATCGATCTCTTTTTTTTCTTTTTTTGATGATGTTAAATCGATATAGAGTTGCCACTTTCCTCAGAATTTTTGTTTGCCTCCTATCGGGCTAGTAGAATCACACCTGTGGAGTGTACAGGTGTGAATTTTCTTTTGAAAAATAAGAAAATGTTACTAAGTTCTATACAAAAAGAAAATAGTTTGATAAGATTATAAATTATCTCTGCATTATTAAGTAATGCTGACATGTACTTTTACCCTTTTTGCTTATTCGTTTGTTTTAGGCAGGAGTCTCTTTATTTTCCTAATTGCGTTGAATACTTGAAAACATATAATACTTACATGTTAGGAACAATAACATTGACTTGCTTGACTTTAGAGA
Organism: Corymbia citriodora subsp. variegata; assembly: GCA_014858505.1. NCBI lineage: Eukaryota > Viridiplantae > Streptophyta > Magnoliopsida > Myrtales > Myrtaceae > Corymbia > Corymbia citriodora. The sequence goes on along the minus strand of CM026417.1, from coordinate 23,790,963 downwards.
CAGGGCACATTTTTACCGTAGCCATCAATTATTGCAATAAACCTACTTTCACCACCGCAGTGGTGGCCGCCGTCGTGCCTGGTGGCCGCCGTCGTGCCTGATCTGATTGTTCTCTCTCTCCCTCTATCATTTTTTTCTTTTGGCGACCACTACTTGGTAGTCATGGTGAAGAGAAATCACCGTGGTGGTAAAAGTCGTCAATGGCAGCTACTACGGAGTACGATCCTATTAATTGTTTGTTTGCAAAATAAATAAAATAATAATTTTCATTATCCCATATGGGAAAAGTTAAAAATATGTGAGGCACTACATAAATGTAAATGTCTTTTAACTTGTTTAAATGAAGACAATGGATTATGGCTTGACCCACAATACCCATGTGAGGGTGAGCAATTATTAGACGCACTTAGTAGTTGTCGCACTTGCATGCTTGCTAATCATAATCAGCACTAAAACTCATTTATTATCTATTTATTTTTTGCAACATTTTCCAAGGGGTGCTTCCGTTCAAATCAAAAGATTGAGATAAGTACATCAGTTTCTAGCATCAATTATTATCAAATTTCATTGAATTTTCTTTCTAAAAGAGAGCATTTTTTTCGATTGTTTTCCTTTAAGAGTTCCTTTTTGTTCAAAAGACTGAGATAAGTACATCGGTTTTGGCATCATTATTATCAAGTCTTATCAAATTTTCTTTTCAAAAAATATAACATTCTTTCCAATTATTTCCCTTTAAGAGTTTCTAGATAAATATACCAGAATTACTATATGGTATTCTCATTCCAAACTTTGTAGTATCCAAGAGTATTTTTATTAATGCAAATAATTTTTTAAAGAGAGTGTTATTATACGTCAAAGTCTAATTCTTTTTCTTCCTAATTTGAAGCATTTTTCCCAACACTTCCACGGTGGCCACTGAAGCTTTAAGTGTAAGTTGCTTTTTCCAATCTTTGACTGAATTTATTTGATTGTTTTAAATCTTATCCTAATTGAACGAAACACATAATGGGACTGGATATTCTACATTCATGGATAATTGCACGATATGACCTTAACTTTAGGTATAGAGTCCAAGTGAGTCCTAAACTTGCCAATGAATTTAATCAAGTCCTCGACCTTTACTTATAATCTTGCAATCAATTTTAAACCTATCAATTAGTTCAATAAATTTTCCATACTTTGACTGAATTTATTTGATTTTTTTCAATCTTATCCTAATTGAACCAAACACATAATGGGATTAAATATTCTATATCCATGGAAAATTGCACAATATGACCTTAACTTTAGGTATAGAGTCCAAGCAAGTCCTAAACTTGCCAATGAATTTCATCAAGGCCTCGACCTTTGCTAATAAGCTTGCAATTGATTTTAAACCTATCAATTAGTTCAGTGAAGTCATAAACTTTTAGTGAAAGTGTTGACACCCAAAAATGATACAGACTTAGCGAAAGGTGTTGAGTTATCGAGGAAAAGGTCATGTGAATTGATTGCATATTGACAAGTGCCCAATCGATGGCACGAGATTATGACAATATTAATGAAAAGATACCAGAGCAGTTGTCAACATAAAACTACGGTGGTCAAACACATCCAGGGAAAGTCAAACTGGAAGAAACCTGGAACATTGTAACTACCTACGGATAAGAATATGCAGTTAAAGATCGTGAAGGGCGGCGCTGAGAATTTCGGAGACAATTGAAGTTCATGATCGATAAGATAATCGCACAATGACGGTTATACTTTTTACAAAGCTATATAATCTCAAGTAGAATCAATTGTAAATGATCCACAATCAATGGCACTTTAACTAATTTTTGAGTTCAATATATCGATTTATCATTCTTATTCGCAATTCTTTATTATTTCCACTCGATTTGTTCCATTTGCATTAGTAATTCATTCTATACATTGCTTCCCACTCGAGTTACCATAGACCCGGTTCAGTAAAAAACCCAAAAATCCAACCTTTAGTGAAAATTATTTCGTCAACAAACATTTTCAATGAAATAGAAAGATGTAATTGAATTGTAAAACTTATGTTAAGAAGTGCAAATTAAAGTTGTTATGTAGACAATTTTTAAGTGACAAGTAGGCAAATTTAGGTATTATTCATCAAATTGACTTGATTGCATCTTATGAAAAGGGTTTAGGAAAATTGTCCAAAAAGTCTAAACTATGATAGTAAATTTAGTACTAAACTTTTCAATTATGTTAATATTTTTGTCAAAAAAAAAAAAGAATTACAAATTGTCATTTTTCGTGTCAATTTAGTTCTAATCATTTTAATAACTTGCCAATTTGATTTAGTCCTAAATATTTTAACGAATTGCCAATGTAGTTCTTTTAGCTAATCTTGGTCGAAATTGTTAACCTGGCAATATAATCCATGCTAGCCATCCTAGACATGGACCATTCTTGTAATTTTTAGAAATTGTTTTCTTTTCTTTCTTTCTTTCTTTCTTTCCCTTTCTTTTTACACAAGGTTGGTGAGTGCTAGGCTATTAGCCTTGCCAAGGACACGCAACCTCCACCAGCCCTAAGTAAGCGCACAAGAGCCCTCATTGTGCCCAGTGAGGGTGCTGCAAGCCCTCACCTAAGCCCTCGTAGGCCACAACAAGGCGTTGCAACCCTTGCTTAACCTCACCATATTTGGGGAGGTTGTTGTGGCCCTTACCTACTCTTGCTAGCCATACTGAGGGCTTACGAGCCATCCATATCTAGTGAGGGTTTTGTGGTCCTCGCTTATAAGTCAACATGGGTCACAAAATCTCACTTAGCCACTAAGCATGTCCCCAAAATATTTGAATTTATGTAAAAAGAAGAAAAAAGAAAAAAAAGAAAAATTAACTAAAGATTTGGATTTTTTTAAAAATAAATCACAGTTGTGCACATCAAGACCAACGGCATCGTGTAGGACAATCAATGCTAACTAAACATCCACATTAGTGAGTTTCAACCAAAATTAGCTAGAAGAACTATCTTAGCATATCATTAAAAGTATAGGACTAAATTAGTAAATTGTTAAAAAATGGAGAATAAATTAGCATAATTAAAATGTTTAAAATTGAATTGGCTGTTATACAATATGTTTAAACTTTTTAGATTATTTTTTCCAAAAAAAATTTAGTATTTTTTAATCAGAGGTTTAGGACTTAATTGAATCAATTAAAGAATTTAAAAGTTAATTGAATTAATTACGCAAAATTCAAGAATTCCAATGCACTTTTTCCTCCATATCTACAATCTTATTCCTCACAAATTAAGGGGAAAACATTTTGCCCACTAAAACAAAAGCTGTGCCTCGCTGGAAATTTAAGGGAAAGTCAAAATTGGGCTCCACCTACCACCAACCATGTGTCTCCTCTCGTTTCAAAAGTTAGACCAAAAAAGTGATTCCAATAATAACGCAAGCTACAACCCCTACTCTTCAGGACTACCGTTACATAACCAACATTGCTTCTATCAGTGATTAATGCCACAGTGCCTGAGCATTAAGATTGCATTATTTTATCATCCAAATCTAATGAAGATTACGCCGCTTTTTGTTTGTCGGTACTGGACGATAGAATGCTTTAATGCACGTAATATAGACTAGGGTTTCAATTTCTAACATGACATAAAAAGATGTTCCCAACATGGGAGGACACTAAAAATTTGGTTGAAAGCGATATTAATGTGACATCAATCTTACAATTAGAGAAAATTACTAAAAAAATTATAAACATATTATACATATGTCAATTTAGTAACTTTAATCTTAAATATTTTGACAATTTGTCAATATAGTCATAGGAATTTGAGGTGGAAATCACTAACATGAATACCAACTATCGTATGTGGCACAATCAATGTTGATATGAATTTTTGTTAACTATTTTGATAAGATTATTAATTGTTCTCCACATTACTAAGCATTGCTTTATTAATCAATCTCCGCATTACTAAATAACGCTAACATGTACTTTTGCATTTTCGTAAATCTTATCATATATGAACTAAACACGAGATTGGGTTATATATGTATATGTCCATTGAATATTGCATGATAAGTCCTAAATTTTTCAATTAATTTAATCAAGTCCTATACCTTTACTAGCATGCTTGTAGTTGAGGCTTAAACCTATTAATTAATTCAATTAGGTCATAAACCTTTAATGAAAGATACAATTAAGTCATAGAACTTATGTTGAAAGTGCAAATTAAGATTGTTATGTAAGCAATTTAGGTAATGTTTGTCAAAGCACCTTTTAAACAAGTTTCGGGACTTAATTGAATCAGTATTAAAAGGCTCCTGACTCGTTTGATTCCTTATACAAACTTTAGAATGCAGTGCACTTTTTCCTCCATACCCTCGATCTTATTCCTCACAAATTAAGGAATAAAACTATTTTACCCACTAATATAATTACCGTGCCTAACTGGAAATAGGAACGAAAGTCAATATTAGGCTCCACCGGGCACCAAGCATATAATATTCTCTCTTTTTAAAAGTTCAAAAAGAAAATGATACTAAAAGTAGCTAAAAAGTCTATTCTCTAGGCCTACCGTTACTTAGCCAAAGAAAAAGCCACTGTGTCTTTGCATTAAGGTCCCATAAGTTATCATATCCAAAGAAAAAGCAAGGTTGCGCCATTTTTGGTATGTCGGCACCTAACAATATGATGCTTTTATGCATGTCATCTAGATTAGGGTATGTTCCAAACCATGGCATGGCATGAAAATTTGATTAGAAGAGATAACATCATATGAACATTAATATCAAAATTGACTTGACCATTTCAATTAGGTTGTCGTTAATCACAATTCAATCATATGAGCAGTTTGTAAAAGCATTAATGATAATATTTCAATTATTTTAATTTGTAATCTGTGAATAAGTGACAGGAATGGGAGGGGGAAAATGGAGAAAAAGCTAGTGTAAATCCAGGGACCAGAAGACATTTGGTGCAGATCAAGTGGTAGAGAAGAGATTGAAGGCAAACAATCTTATTGAAACAAACACCTTTGAGGTTATTTGGCACACAAAAATTTATATGTGCTTATTACAGATTTGCATCCTCTGGATTGATAAACCTTTTGGGTTTTTAGTAAATAAAGATATACAACTTTACCCTAAAGTTAGCTCAACTCCAATAAAAAATCCCCAAGAAATTTCAATAATTTTTGCCATATGCTTGTTCCGTCCCTTAACTCTTTTTTCTAGTTTTGTCAATATTAAATCAATTAAATGCACTTTTAACACTTGGTTCACTAATGAAATAATATGCATTATATCCCGGATCTCAATTTTTTATATATAAATATAAATACTATATCTACTTTATAAAGGATTTTTGTACTCAAAATTAATGAAGGGCAAGCAAATCATTCACAATAAGCTTCGAAGATATCCAAATTGACATGGGCTTTGGTCAGACTCTGTGAACATCTGCCATATCATACAAACAAAAGTTTGAAAGTCTAGTCTACTTTCAATTTGATATCAAGATCTTGCCCTAGTTGTTGTAATTTTGCAAATTCTCGATAGATGAGGGTTGCGATGGAAAACCTTCTTGAAAGCAATGTAAGTATCTTCGGCCGCAAAAGGGGAGAAAAAAAGGTCGAGGGACTAAAATTGTAATGTCGATGTATCCTTAATTTTTAGGTAAAATAATATCATTATTTTTGTATTTTTATGAGGGAAAATTATATAAAAAATTGGACCCATCGTTTCAATACCGGGTTGAACCGTCCCATACAATCTCTTTTTCCTATTTTTTCAACCCTGACAAACTAGGAGGAAGCGTCATTAATAAGATCTAAAGGAACATGTCAATTTGACCAAGGGGTGATCAGTTTCTGGTTTGGTCCGGTTCCAATGTGGAACCGGGAACCGGACCGGGAGGACCGGTTCCCATTTTTTGGGACCGTGAATTGGACCGGGAACCGAACCGGACCAATCCGGTCAGGTTCGATCCAATAAGACTGACCACTTAGCCAAAAAAATTTAAAAAAAAATACTAGAAATATTATTATTTAGGGTTTATTGCATTTTTTAAGAAATTTATTTTAAATATAAAATTGTCGGTCTAGTTTGGTTCGGTTCCCCCCGGAACCGAGAACCAAATTGAAAATCACTGGTTCCATTTTTATGGAATCGGAAACCAGACTGATGCTCCCAAGAACCAGACCAAACCCGCCGGTCCGGTCCGAGTGGTTCTCGGTTCGGGCGGTCCAATGTGCTCAACTCTAATTTGACCCTACTAGTTCGTGTTCGTAAACAATATTCATTAACTTAAAATAACTTAGCATGTCCATAATCCAATTAAAATTAATGGAAAGAACCATAAACTCACCCAATCATTTGAGAGGTATATACTGGCCAGACTTTAAAACTTATTGATTTTGTGCACTAAAGTCCTAAAACTTTCATTTCGTACAATTGAATCATAAAACTTATAAATTTTGGTCCAATTGAGAAGTACCATTAACCGAAGAAGGACTCAAAATACACCGAAAATTGCAAGTTAAAAGACTTAATGAACTAAATAAATTCTGAGGACTTAAATGCATGAGTTAATAAGTTTTAGCACTTGTTTTCTAATTATCTCACTATTTAAAATTCATAAAGAGAAGGAGAATCACTAGAAAATGATGTTTCAATATGTGACTTTCATTTTGGTGTGATCATGGTCTCCAGTTCCCTTAAATGATCTTGCACATTAAATGCGATATAAGAAAATTTTTGGGGTTTTTTGGGACTGTCTATGTGGATGATTTGCTTATGTGGTGATTCAGTTTAGTCACTATATATTAATTGTTAGTCAAAAAATTTGTATCAATATAAACCTAAATTTCCAGCACTTTTTAGTCATTAATTATGTTAGTATGCTGCGACTTCGATCAATCGAATGCAAAAATTTGTAGTGCGTAGTGATACGTAAATGACAACATAGACCAAGAAGCATAAAAAATAAAAGGCAAGGACTAACCCTCTTAATTTCGAAAGACGGAGGGCTAAATTGAAAAAAGCTACCAAATTTTAAGATGATGGATATATTATAAATCCTTCCCTTTTAATTTATCAACCTTTTGTTTTCTCAAGAAGCGCACAAGAAAGAAATTTCATACTGCTCATTGCAAATGGGATCCGATACCCATTAATTGACGTCATTGTACTTGCTCTTGGCAAGTGCAGTTCCCTTAAGAGTGAGGATGGCCATAAATATGAAGTAACCTTAGTAGTTGGAAGGTACCTTCATTAACATATCTTCGTGCCCCAAAATGTGGATCACTTCAATTCCCATGTATAAAGAAGACTTTGTAAAAAAATTTACTCGGTCTTGTTGAGCAAAAATAGAGAAATATTGTGAAACCCAATGGACAGACACCGATAGCCCTTCTGTCATGTACAATTAATAATTTAAAAATTGAAATTTTTGTATTAAACATCACAAGTATTTCTAAGTTGCTCTTTAAAAAGACACATAAATATAGGGCAATTTTGTTCTAAAAACCCCCCACAACTTTATGTCTGAACCCAGTTTTACCTTGAACACAACTTCTACATTAGTCTTAAATTTGCCCATGTATCCAAAAATTACCACTGATTTTTTTCCCCAAGTTTATCTATATTGGGAATGTGCTATTATTCCATATGAAGGTGATGGTATTGATGAAAAATATAAGTTCTAAAAATGAATCTTTAACTGGCGTTGATATTGATAATTTTTAAGAAATTAAGAGTGATTTTTGAACTGGTGGGTAGATTTGAAGTTAGAATGAAAGTTAAGGATTTTTTTAGATAAAAAAAGTTTGAAAAAATATTGAAACTGAACTCAATTTGGTTTTGGGGAATCATGCCAATTCATAAATATATTGCATTTTTATGGAAAATCTCTCGCTCTCTCTCTCTCCATGGAATAAAGAGAGACCGACGTCTATCACGGAATCATAGGGTGGCAAGACCCTAAATTAAGTTGGCCCTAGGAACCTTCCTTCCCATTTCCATCTCATTAGTGTAGGTAAAGGACAGTTCAACATGGGGTCGGGCATTGGATTGGTGCCTACGTTCACATCATGGACTTTAAATAATTTTCATTTTTTTAATTATTTCTATTTTTGGGGGGTCCACTATTTTAAATGCATAGTAGTTATCCAAAACGTGAAATCACACCCCCAAAAAAGGGGTAGATCTCTTGTACTTATCCCCCACTAGGAGATAGATCTCTTTCAATTTGTTGTAAACCAGCAGTGCAATCTTAGTTAAGCTAAAAAAAAAAAAACTGTAACATGATGACCATTTGGTCCTTATGTTCAATGGGATTTACAATTTCTATACAAGGAACAAAGAAAGTTTGCAATTCCAAGTCTGGATTTGCGCAAGACAAATGTTGTCATTAATCTAAGGTCATCTCTCGAGATTAAAGGAAAGAAAACTTGAATAATTCTCGCTTTCTTAAACTGCGAGTGAAAATTAAGCTATTGCATAGATATTAAGAAATGTGCAAAGTAATTAAAAGAATCTGATCGAAAGAATCTATTAATGTCTCTAGCATTACATTTGAGTGTATAGCTGCATATAGTTCGAGTTGTTGACCATCTATCCATGTAACACTAGTGATGCTTCATCCACATTAATAAGGTAAAGAGATTAACCCATTTCCGGCTCATCATCGAATATGATCTTTACGAGAAATACTCTTTTCTAGCAGGCAGGGAAATGACATTGTGCGATTGATTTGTGCTACCTAGAGACATGGTATAGACAATATAGAGAATTCATGAGAAAATAGGCCATTTGAGGAGGGAAAGATATGTGGAAAGAAAACATGCACTGGGTTGGGGACTTCGCAAGAACATTAAATTTGCTATAAAAAAGATTATTTCACCGCTTTACCAAATGTCTAGATAATAAATTTTGGACCCGTCAACCGAAGTTCCCTTGCTAGTTTGCTTGTTATTTAGTTCAACCAGGCATCATTATCAAGAAACAAGATGATTATAGCAACAACTCAAGCTACCTCGCTTTTGGCGAACTCTTGTGGGGTTGACAGGTTTATTCGTAATGTAATCCTGTATTTTTCTCGAAAATCAAAACCATCCATCTACTTTTCTTCGATTAAAAAGTATTTCTCTACTTTTTAAAACGTTCCACCTCTGATCGGTTATTCTTTTTTATTGAGGCATACAACGGCCGACATAAATTATTTTTTTAAAATTTTGGAGCTCGCAAACATGATCGCTCAAAGCTTCCTCGTGCTCACGGGCAGCCACAGTTGCTCGAGCTTCGTGCTTGCTGCAATGGCTGCTTAAGCTTTGGAGCTTCTACGAGCTTGCAGCCACAGCCATGATCCTTAGAGCCTCAGTGAGCACAGCAGCCAAGGCTGCTCGAGTTGCTTCAAGCTCTGGATCGTGCCAATTCGAGCCTCATCGAGCTCAGTCATGGTCACTCAAAGCTTCTTCAAGCTTGTCGAGCTTGGCATTGTTGGTCATGAATGGTGATCGTGAGTAGGCACCTACTTATTAGAACTTCTATATTGCCGTGACATGTTAGATTTTGTGAATTTTGATTAGGGTTCAATTTGATTTTTTTTTTGTCGGTATTATTTTACTTTTACTTTAATCCTCACTTTCAAACTTTGACTTTGCTTATTTAAAGAATATGAGAATCGAAATTCATACTTAAAATTAAATAATTCACATCCCAACTCTTTTAAAAGGTGATGATTCAAACACCAAATATTTTGAAAAGAGTGATGACGGGACAAACCTAATAGTTGAATTCAATAGGGTTGAAAAAGGAGAAGATCGCAAAGGAGAGATAGATATCTCTACCTTTGAGAAAAGAACAAAGAAATTAATTTACATCACCAAATTTTTAATTATGTTAATGCTATACTAGTAAACACCGTCACAATATTTGATAACAAAGAATATCATCACACGCCAACCTAGGGAAAAGCAATTTTTGGACAAAAGTACACGGATTATTTAATAATACCCATATCCAAATAAAAATTGATACCATCATTATTAGGAAACTAGAGAAATTGCATGAGGATGAATAATTCCAAGATTTAAATTTTGATCCGACATTGCCACGAATCCTTTTCCATCACAATAAATTTCGAATTAAAAAAGCTCCGAAAATTCAATCGCTATAGGAAGTGATCACGATAAAGTGCAAAATCCTCGAACAGGACGATTCGGGCCACCGACAAGCCGCGTGGTTTTTTCCTTTTCCCCACGTTTAATCCCCAAGCAGGCAATTTCCACGTTGGACAGGAAATTGATTGCTTTATTTATTTATTTGAACCCGAGATAAATCCACATTACTTTCCGCGTAAATCTTGGCATCGTTCGAGAATCATCTCCCAATATAAAATCCCCAAAAAGAAAAGCTAATATTTTTATTCTTTATTTTTCGAGGGAACAGAGAAAAAAAGAGATTGGATTATTCGAAAAAGCCTAAACCGCCCCTGTCGGTGACAAACGGTCACGCGGGAACGGGACACAAGAGGACAACCTAATCGAAATGGTACTCTTTCCAGGCCCGCACGCCTTTGACCAATACCAAACTATTGAAACTGAGAATTTTTCCTCAATTTCTTTTTTTTTATTATTTCCTTCCTTCATTTTGTTTAAAAAAATCAATTAAATTGAGATAAGACCGAGTCTACCCCAGTTAAACCCTATTTTCGGCATTAATTGCCCACATGCAAATAAATAAATAAATAAAAAGAAAAGGAAATTAAATCTAATTTCGATTGATTTAAGCTGGCTAAGAAAGATTTTTGGGAGGAGAGGGGGGGATTTCACCGCCGGGCACGTGCGCGGCACATGGGGGCGAGATCCTAAAGCGCCGACGACTTGAGCTGGCAAATTATCGTTTTCCTCCCCCAGTTTTGCAATTATTGCAGGTGTGGGGCGGGAATGGCATTGTTGTAAATAGAGGGGAACGGCGTGGGCGATTTCGTATCTCTCGATACGGGTCGTTTTCTACGCGGACGCTAGCCGGGGAGACTTTAAGCCAGGAAAGTGGTCTCCAACCAACGCCCACCCCTCTGTCTCTGTCTCTCTCTCTCTCTAGAAATTTTAAATATTATATTAAAAAATAGCTCAAGCGAAAGCACAAAATACAGGGAATTAAAATTTCTCCTCATTTTCTGATATTTCTCAAATGCCCATTTTCCGAATTAGAAATGGGCTCTTTTCAGTGTACCGACTCATGTTAGACACCCAGCATAGATCTACTTACTACACAAAATCATCGCACCCCATTTCGTAAAGATTCACGCTGAATCTGCCCAAGATTAGTATGGCGTGTCAGATTATGATTGACCATTTTCACGCAAATCGGTTGTATGATCCGATACGTAAAATTTGGCGAAATCAAGTTTGTGAACAAGTCTCGATAGCTCTAGTATTTCTTTTTCTTTTTCTTTTTTTTTTGGGGGGGGCTAAATTAGTGTAGGGTATAGCCAAGATTGCGACAACGAGCAACTGTAACTAGTTAAATCTCCCGGCCTTGTTTCCTTTATATTCCTCTTATCTTCGTTCTTCGCAAACTTAGGGGCTCTCATTCGCACGAAAGCACCCTTCCACTTTCTCTCTCTCTCTCTCTCTCTCTCTCTCTCTTTCTGGGGCGGGTGGGCCGGCGCAGAATCCGATCGCCGTCGCCGTCGTCGGAGATCAGCGCCTCCCATTTGTCGTGTATAGTTTCAATTGGGTAATGGCGCCGTCGCCGGACACGAGCAAGACGGCGAAGCTGGAGCGGTACAACAGCTACATCCGCCGCATGAACAGCACGAAGCTCCTCAACGCCTCGTCCAAGCTCCTGTTCCGCGCCACGCTCCTCATCGCCCTCGTCCTCGTCCTCTTCTTCACCCTCAACTACCCCCCGCTCTCCTCCTCCGACCACCTCCCCCACCGCCGCTCCTTCCTCTCCTCCGCCTTCTCCTCCGCCGGCGGCGCCGCCTGGGAGAAGCAGGTCCGCCACTCCTCCACCCCGCGCCGCCCCCACGGCTTCTCCGTCCTCGTCACCGGCGCCGCCGGCTTCGTCGGGTCCCACTGCTCCCTCGCCCTCAAGAAGCGCGGCGACGGCGTGCTGGGCCTCGACAACTTCAACGACTACTACGACCCGTCCCTGAAGCGCGCCCGCCAGGCGCTGCTCCAGAAGCACCAAATCTTCATCGTCGAGGCCGACCTGAATGACTCGCCGCTGCTGACGAAGCTCTTCGACGTCGTCCCCTTCACCCACGTCCTCCACCTGGCGGCGCAGGCCGGCGTCCGCTACGCCATGCAGAACCCCCAGTCGTACGTGGCCTCCAACATCGCCGGCTTCGTCAGCCTCCTGGAGGTGGCCAAGGCCGCCAACCCCCAGCCGGCCATCGTCTGGGCGTCGTCGAGCTCCGTCTACGGTCTCAACACCGAGAATCCATTCTCGGAGCTCCACCGCACCGACCGCCCCGCCAGCCTCTACGCCGCCACGAAGAAGGCCGGCGAGGAGATCGCCCACACCTACAACCACATCTACGGCCTCTCCCTCACCGGCCTCCGCTTCTTCACCGTGTACGGCCCGTGGGGCCGCCCGGACATGGCCTACTTCTTCTTCACCAAGGACATCCTCCAGGGCAAGCCCATCGACGTGTACCGCACCCACGACGAGCACGAGGTGGCCCGCGACTTCACCTACATCGACGACGTCGTCCGGGGTTGCCTCGGCGCCCTCGACACGGCCGAGAAGAGCACCGGCAGCGGCGGCCGCAAGAAGAGACCCGCCCAGCTCCGGGTCTACAACCTCGGGAACACCTCGCCGGTCCCGGTGGGGCGGCTGGTCGGCATCCTGGAGTCGCTGCTCGGGACCAAGGCGAAGCGCCACGTCATCACGATGCCGCGCAACGGCGACGTGCCCTTCACGCACGCCAACGTCAGCCTGGCGTGGCGGGACTTCGGGTACAAGCCCACGACGGACCTGGCGACGGGGCTGCGCAAGTTCGTCAAGTGGTACGTCGGCTACTACGGGGTTCAGCCGAAGTCCAAGAAGGAAACCCACCTCACCACCGCCACCGCCGCCGCCACCAGCACGACTTCCGACCGCCCCGACGAATCGAACTGATCGATCCCCGTTCACGTGGTGGTGGTGGTGGCCTTCGCCCGTCTTCCATTTTCTTCTTCTTCTTCTTTTTTCCATATTATTATGACCTTGGTGGGGATCCAAACCGTGTCTAAATTATTCTTAAAAAATGCTAAATTCGCCTGTAAAATTTGGGAGGGAGGGAGGGGGGGACCAATGGGTCTTTTTTCTTTGCTTTGCTGTAGCATATTTTTATATAGGGGGAGGGGGGAAGAGATCAATTATAAATAGATTTTATTCCACCACATAGAGAAAAGTGAACATAAAAGATTGTGAAGGAGATGATGAAGATGGAGAAGAAGACGGGATGAGAGAGAGAGAGGGGGTGTAGATCTGTGAACTTTTTGGGATGGGAGTCTGGGGGGAAGAATGTAATAATGTGCGGCAGGGTCTACCAAAAAGGGTGGTCGATCACCGCTTGATTGTTGTAACCCATGAATGAAAGAAATGGGAAAAAAAAGAGGCAAAAAAGAATTGGTGATTGAACAGCAAATGCTGGACTTCAAGATTCTTCCATGCTCTCCCACTCTTCCTTTTTCCCTCTCTTCTTCTTTCATTCTTTTCCTCGTCTGATCATGATTAGCCTCCTTGCTATATCTTTTATTTTTTAATTATCTTCTTTCATCATTTTCCCCCTCTTTTATTTGGATTTGCTAGTGTGATCTCACTATGATTTTGCTCCCTCTCTCTGGCTTTACTTTTGGAGATGGCGATGATTGTTGCTTGGCCGGGCCGGGCCAGGTCGGGTCGAGTCGGGTTGGTCTGCAACATTCATTACGCCTTGAGCCGGGCACCTGGGGTTCATGTGGATCAGGACTGGGAAAGTTCAATGCAAATTAAGGTTCCGGTGTGATTTCGCTGCGTTCCTGTTGCCCGATCTGTGTGGATTTGATGGCTGCGATCTAATAATGTGGGCGCGACTGTGATGGACTTGGGAGGTCGGGGGGGTATTAGTGTGAAAATAAGGAAATAAGAGTGCCCTTTTGGAAATAATACCTAGAAGGGTATGTTTATAATGGGAGTATAAACACCGTAGCTATCGCAATTTGCCATGAGTACGACCACTTCAATAATCCATGAGTACGAGCAATTACACTTTGCCTCTTTAGCAATTTTGCCCCAACAAGTCAATTGCAATGCATTAATCTACTGATGATTATGTCGAAAGTAGAACCTGGCCCTACACTGTTCTATAACATGCAATTGCCTCCTTTTTCGGTCTCTCTCGGCAATGATTATATTCCCATTTTGATTCCTTCTTGATCGATGATTTGAATACTTACATTAAAGAAAAAAAACATAGAAATTAAGCGCTTTATGACATGCCGATAACGAATTGATCAGCTTGAAAATAAAACAACGTACAAATTATAAAATAAAGGTGCACAGTAAATCGAATGAATTAGGAAATCTGTGCAGCAACATTAGGATAATCAAGCTATAAATTATAATCGAACTAGTTTGACAGAATTAATGAGCCTTGTATAGCCAAATCATGAACAAATTGAAGACTTCACTTGTTTCGTGAAAAATGAATGATATAGAAGACTCGTAATTTGTAAAATCGATCACTTGTTTAATTTGAAATAATTAATCCAATGATATATATCTAGATATGTTTCATTCATTATTTTCGCGAGCAAGATAAATGATTATTTTTAGAAAATATTTCTTTTTTCAGATTTCACGAGATAAATAGACCGTAAGTGGAAGCTATAAAAGAAAAGGAAAATGAGTCGCTACTCAATGGAGATCAATCGATATAAAGAGTGTGGAAGCAAAGCTAGACACGGCGGCTAAGGTAAGCTCAAAAGCACGAGTGTCTTGGCAGCAAAGCATTCTCATTCGTGGAAATGTGTTATGCCAGTTGCCACTAATAAAGTGGAAGATTTTACTAATAAATTATGACAAAAACATTGACCAAATTTGATCTCCTTCAACATCATCTCTACAAGCGACCTGCCATTCGGTTGTCATGTGCACCGTTTAGGTAACATCTCACCTTTGGCTTTGACTGAGAAGAGATTTGTAATTTTATCTTCATTGTAATCACGGGTGAAGTGTTCGATACTCCTAATTTTGCTAGGTGAGCCATCGTAAGAAATGCATAGAAGGATATTCATATGTCCCTCTTCAATATTGGACCAATTTGGTCGTGTCAATAGTATCTGATGAGGTTCAATCCATATCTAGAGTTTATTTTGGCTTAAGGCTATTTTCATAGTTGGAATTTTTGGGATATTTTTGCTAGACGTCTTAAAACTTGTTTTCCTATACGATATTCAAGTTTGAAAACCATCAATTGTTTGAGTCCTAAAAGTTACACGGAAGGTACAATTGAGGAATTTCACTAGCTTCATCAATTTTTGGTGGACAGAAAATAGAAGTTGGCAATTTTCCCTTTATTGCTAGGAGTGACATTAAAAAAGACTAAAAAGTTTTTAGAAAATCATGACTCCGGCTCCCACACTTCTTCAATAGGGCCGAGGTGAAGGTGGTTGGTCATGGCTAGGCTTCAATGAGGGATTGCTTTAGTCCTCCTAGACTCGAATGAGGGACAACATTGCCCTTGCCTCATGGTGGTGCCACCACTTGCCACCATTGGCCGATGGTCCACCGATGCCACTCCCACCAACAATGAGGGTCACCGACCCCATCAATGATAAGAGGCCATGCTCATTGTCTAGATTGGGCCAAACAAGGTTTGTCGAGCCTCACCATGGCCATGTGTGGTGCCCCTCACCACCAAGCAAGGATGTAGTGGCGAGAGGCTAACTCATCATCCATACACATCAAGTAAGGTTTCCTTCGTACAGTAGTGAGGCATGGCTTCTAAGATTATTCATAATCGAAGATGCTGTAATTTGAACACGAAATTTATTGCTTTAAAACTAAAAACCTAACCACTCGATCAAACTTTCAAGGTTTGTTTTATTTTAGGTTCACATCTTTTTTAGCAATTTTAAATCCCACATTGCCATGAAGATGCGGTTCATTGAGGATCCATATATGCCAAAATAAAGGTTCAGAGAATGTAAACTCTCGACCATGCTCCAAATGCCGAGAGGTACTTTTAGGACTCTCTCCCAAGCAATTTTTATAATATTTGATTCGTTCAGCCACGAGCCTTGTCTTTTTCATTCACGAGAGCACGCCTCTATGAATTACAGATGGTATCTCTCTCCCGTGAATGCCATATGGAAGAGTAATAATGAGGGAAATGGTAGCTTAACCATGTCAACGAAAATTTAATATTTACGTAATCTTTTCCACTGGATGAATCATGATCAGCTCATTGTACAAACGGGTTGACCTTGAAAATCGGAAGAGTCATCCTTTTTGTTTTTCTTGTTTTGTGCAAGAATGCGAGTTTAGTTTACGATAACCTGACTTGCAATTCTTTTTTTCTTCATTATAATGATGTGACATATTTAGAAATACAAAATTGGACGGTCTTTAGGCTAAACAATATAAAAATAATTTGATTTGACATGATTATTGGATTGCTGAGAGCACACTGAAATGATTGGCAAGCTATGGAATGTTTCAAATTCTTTGCCCATCGCATGCGTGAAGGAATTTCTTCTTTTATGAAAATGCGTACAAGGCTCTAATCTCACAAAAATTTTATTAGTTAAAGAAATGTTCGTGAAAATATTAAAAGAACTAGTTCACAAAAATATAAAAATGGAGGTGAAGAAGGAAGTGGGACTAAGAGAAGTTATAGTGAAGGGCAAAAATGGTCAATTTTGTGAGATGTCATTTCTTAAATCTCTTCCATAATAAGCAGTGGGAAAAATTCCAAATAATGATCTAAAGTGGGGTAATTTCCTCAAAATAAGGATTAAAATAAGAACTTAAAATAACCAAGTCAGTTTCAAATAAGGGCCTGAGCTTGTGAGTTAGCTAGTGAACTAGCTAGTGAGTAGCTAGTGAGCACTTGATTATTCCGGCGGCTGGATCAAGGCATTTTTATGCAAAATAAACTCATGACCAAAAAAATCCAATAATATAAAAAAGAAAAAGAAATTCAAACTAGAGGAGAGGGAGACTTTGCAGATGGCCGAGCTTCCCTTCCATGGCCGCTCACCTCCACCTCCACGCCTATTCACTTCCCAGCGGAATCGCAATGGTGGTATTTGGATTGGCGGTGGTCGTGTCTGTTTCATCTCCTTCTTCGCTACCATCATCTTCTCCATCACTTGCCATTCGTTCTGCTCCGTTCGATGCTCTATACTTCTTCATGCTTTCGTGCTGCTTCTAGTTGATGTCAAATATGGTCTCGTGTAGAATTCGTGCTTATTCACATCAGAGTCTGATATCTATGTGTTAGGATTTTCACATTAATCGATTTTCCAATCTCTTCTTATCATCGAGAGGTCTCGCTCGACATCACTTCGATCTTACACTGATTTTCTGACTTTTTTCGCTTTTTCAGTGCATTTTTTTTCCTCGTGAAATTACTTATTTGCATCAGACTAAAATTTTGAGGGCATCTTTGGGTTGTTTTAGTGAGAGGTTTGGGGTCACAAAATTGCCAGAGATTGACTGGAAACTCCAAGAAAAGAAACCGAAGAAGTTGCTCAGCTTACGCTGGAAACTCCAAAATGGTGAGGAATATGTTCTGTTCTGTGGAGATCCTGAAGCGACTGACCATTCCTCAAGTGAAGGACTTATTGGAACTGAGTCTAATTCCCAGTTTCATGTGTGGAAGCACTTACCCGGACTGTATCAACTATTTTTTTTATATATATTCTTGAAAATCTGTAAAAACTAAAAAATAAAAAATAAAAACCTCTCAAGATTCTCCGAGACAATAGTAATACCTTCAAATGTTTTCCGTTTAGTTATTTTTTTTTTAACTTTTTACTGTCTTTTTAATATGCTACATGCATGAACTCATTTTTGAAATATTTATCTAATGAATATTATTTTAGTATTTTAGCATAGTCAATGGAGACAAGGCTTCATCGGACTCTATAATAAGAGGGTAAATTGAAAACTACATGGTTTGCCCAATTGCAATGACCATTGAACTAGGACACCTATCTTTTGTAGAGAAAACTACTTAGTTGAAAAAGTAAGGGGGTCGCATTCGGTCAAAAAGAAAAAATGGGACCGGTTTCACAAGTCTACTTGGGAATCGGACTAGATCGGTGGTTCCAAGGGGCTTCGGACCGATTGTCGGTTCTTGAATCTAGGAATCGATCCCGGCAATTCAATTTCCACCTCCTGGATAGGAACCGGGCCGCCCAGGAACCGATCACCCCTAGGTATTAGTGTAATAATAAGCAAATAAAAATCCCCGTTAGAAATAATATTAAAAGGGTACATTTGGGGAAATTTACTCAACTAGTTTTCAACCATTCAATCATAAAATTTTTAATTTTATTAATTTAGTCCTAAATGTTTTTGAGAAATTTCAATATAATACTTTTGATCAATTTTCAATGGGAATCGTGAATGTAATGGTCTAATCATCATCAATCATCTAACTTGGCACATTGCTAATGCTATGTCAGCAATTTTTGACAAAAATTAGACAAAATGACTATACTGAAATTTTATGCAAATATTAAGAATTAAATTGACAAGATTAAAAATTTTAAGATTGATTTAGCACCCATAAAATAAGTTTAAGCTTTATTAGACAATTTATCTGGTTCGTTGGATTTTTAGAATGGAAAATAAAACATCTACACTGTTTTGTAACATGCAATTTCCCTATTTTCAATGATGTTTTATAATGGAAAATAAAACCTCTACACTATTTTGTATCAAATGCAATCGCCCCTTTTGCGGGTCTCTCTCGGCAATGATTATGTCCCCATTTTGATTCCTTCCTGATCGATGATTTGAATATTTTCACATAAAATAATATGAAATTAAGCACTCAATGATGTGTCGACAACGAATAGATCAACTTGGAAAATAAAACAAAGAACAGATTATAAAATAAATGAGCACCATAACATAAATATATTAGGAAATCCGTGCAGCAACATTAGCAACATTAGGAAATCCGTCCCCAGATGGGCTTCAGCTTCTCCAGGATCTGGCGTTATGGCAAATTTCGATTCCCCAACTTGCCATTGGTCAAGACACTTTTACTTGGATTGATGACCCCACCGGTAAATTCTCCATGACTTCGGCTTGGAATGTTACGCGGCGTAAGCACAACTCGGCACAGTGGTCGGTCTTTGTCTGGGACAAGGCCTTTGCTCCCAGGCATCAATTCCTCCTATGGCTCATTATAAGGAAACGCCTCCCAACCCAGGAATTTCTCATGTCTCATGGCAGAATCCCGAGGTCGATGTGCCCCTTCTGTAACCTCAGACCAGACTCAATTAATCACTTATTTTTTGATTGCTCGGTCTCCAAATCCCTAGCTATATTTTGGGCTGCCAAATGTAATCTTCCATGGCGCAACTCCACTTGGTCTGACAATCTTCAATGGGCCATCAAGTTCTTGTCCGGAAAAGGGTTCTTCCAGGAAATAGCACGATTCTCATTTGGTTCTCTGTGCTATCTCATCTGGAAGACTAGGAATGGGATCCTTTTCCAAGGCCACAACCTTTTTGTTCCGGCCTTGAAGCTATATCTTATTAAGGTAGTAAAAGACAAAGCCCTATCCTACTCTCTAGTTGTGGATAGCCCTAGGAATAGAAGATTGCAGCGCAGTTGGGGGATAGACCCTAGCATTTTTGAAGGGGTACTCCCTAGGCCTCAGGTTAGGAGGATATAATTCCATGGCTCATTTGGAGCTCTATTTTGACTGTAATGATTTTGTTGTGGTTTGCGGTACTCGTCCACTCCAATGACATGTTGTCCAGCTGAGTGGCCGTTGGCACCGACTCCCATTGTTGTACTAGTTCGTTGGTCGTTTATAAATACACTTACCTTACCAAAAAAAAAAAAAACATTAGGATAAGCTGGCTATAAACTATAATCGACTGATATTGACATGAATATTGAGTCGTGCATAGCCAAATCAAGAAAATTTAAGATTTTGTTTATTTCGTAAAAAATGAATAATTTGAAAAATCCGTGGTTCTTAAAATTTTGTATTTCTTAAAATAATTAATTAATGAATAATGTTTTCATAATCACCAATGATCGATCAATTAATTTTTTTTTTCAAATTCTGAGGAACATATAGAGCCTGAGTTGAAGTTAAAAAAAAGAAAAGGAAAGGAAAATGAGTGACTATTCAGTGGAGTTTAATCGATTTAAAGAATGCGGAAGGCAAGCAAGACACTGCGACTAGGTAAGCACAGAAGTACGAGTGTCTTGGCAGCAAAGCATTCTCGTTAGTGGGAAATTCGTTTTGCCAGTTGCCACTAATCGAGTGGAAGATTTTACTAATAATATATGACAAAAGCATTGACCGAAGTTCATTTTGTTTTTCTATTTCTCTCTAACGGGGTCGGACATAGACCAAAGTCGATTTATGAGGAAGTCAATGGAACATCACCTCTACAAGCAATCTGCCATTCAGTTGTTATGTGCACCGTTTAGGTAACATCTCACCTTTGGCTTTGACTGATGAAGAGATGTGTAATTTCATCTTCGTCATGATCATGGGTGAAGTGTTTGATATTCCTAATTTTGTTTGGTGACCCATAATAAGAAATGCATAGAAGGATATTCATTTGTCCCTATTCAAAATTGCACCTATTTCCTCATGTTTGTAGTATATGATGGTGTTCAATCCATATCTAGCTTTCATTTGGCTTAGGATTATTTTCATAGTTGGAATATTTGGGATATTTTTGTTGGAAGTCTTAAAACTTGTTTTAATAGTGTGTTTGAGTCTTAAAATCTTCGATTGTTTAAGTTTTAAAACTTGCATAGAAGGTACGATTGGGAGATTCACTCACTTCATCGATTTTCAATGAAGACAAAATCTAAGGCGGCAATTTTCCCTTTATTGCTGGTAGCAACATTAAAAAGACTTTTTTTTTTAAAATATAGTGATGCCAACTCCCAAAGGGGTTGGTCCTACACTTCTTTAGCAGGATCTCAACAAATGTGGTCACTCATGACTCATGGGTCAGTCATCAATGAGAGACTACATGCCCTCTCCTAGACTCGAATGAGGGACAGTGCTGCCCTTGCTCATGGTGCCACCACCACTTGCCACCATCAAGTGAAAGTCCGCTGATGCCACTCCCACCAACAATGAGGGTCACTGACCCATCAACGATTAAGGACGATGACCCTTGCCTAGATTGGGCCAAACAAGGGTTGTTAGGCCTCATCATGGCCATGAGAAGATTAAATAGCCCTCGCTAGGCATTTGTTCAGTTTGTGGTGCTCCTCACCACCAAGCAAGGATGTAGTGGCGAGAGGCTAACTCATCCACACATATCAAATAAGGTTTTGTCTGTGGGGTAGTGGCTGTGGCTCCTAAGAGTATTCTAAGTTGGAGACACTATGATTTAGATATGAAATTTATCACTTTAAAAATTAAAACTTTAACTACTCAATCAAACTATTGAGGTTTATTTTATTTTAGGTTCACGTCATTTTTAACAATTTTAAATTCCACATTGCCATGAAGATGCAGTTCATTGAGGATCCATATTTGCCAAATTCAAGGTTTAGAGAATGTAAACTCTTGACCATGCTTTAAATACCGAGAGGTACTTTTAGGACTCTCTCCCAAGCAATATTTATAATATTTGATTCGTTCAGCTACGAGCCTTGTCTTTCTCCGTCACGAGAGGCACTTCTCTTTGAATTACAGATGAAATCTCTCTCCCGTGAATGCAATATAGAAAAATAATGAGGGAAATGGCAGCTTAACCATGTCAACGAAAAATATAAATATATTTACGTAATCCTTTCCAGCGGATGAATCTTGATCAGCTCATTGTATGTACGGGTTGACCTTGAAAATCCAAATAGCCGTCCTTTACTGTTTTTCTTGTTTTGTGCGCGACTTAACTTACGACCCTTGAAATAACGTTACTTGCAATTATTTTTTCTTCATTATAATGATGTGATGTACTTAGAAATACAAAATCTGACCGTCTTTAAATGAGCTATATAAAAATAGATTGATTTGACATCATAAGTTCATTGGATTGGCGAGAGCACGCTCAAATGGTTGGCAAGTAATGGAATGTTTCAAATTCTTTGCCCGTTGCATGCATGAAAGAATTTCTTCTTTTATGTATATATGTAGAAGGCTCCAATCTCACAATAAATTTATTAGCTAAAGAAATGTTTGTGAAAATATTAAAAGAAATAGTTCACAAGATAAAAAAAAAAATGGAAGTGAAGAAGGAAGTGGGACTTAGAGAATTTATGATAAAGGGTGAAAATGGTCAATTTTGTGAGACATCGTCTCTCAAATCTCTTCTATAATAAATAGTAGGAAAAATTCCAAATAATGATCTAGAATGGGTTAGTTTTCTCAAAATAGGGACAAATCGGACTTTACTTCAAATAAAAGCTTAAAGTGACAAAGTCAGTCTCAAATAATGATCTAAACTTGTCAGACGACTGGCAAGCACTTGATTTTTCCAATGGCTGTGACAAGGCATTTTCATCCAAAATAAACTATGGATAAAGATTAAAAAGACCGAAAAAAAATACAAAATAAAAAGAGAGAGAGAGAGAGAGAGAGAGAGAGAGAGAGAGACTTTGCATGGTCACTCACCACCACCTCCTCGCCTCTTCACTTCCCAAAGGAATGGTGGCTTTTGGATGGTTGTCTATTTCATCTCCTTCTTCGCTACCATCATCTTCTTCATCACTAGCTGCTATTCGGTCTGCTCCGTTCGATGCTCTATACTTCTTCGTGCTTTTATGCTGCTTCCAGTTGACGTCAAATATGGTCTTCTGTGGATTTCGTGCTTATTCACATCGAGTCTGATAGTTGTGTGTTAGGATTTTCACACTAAGCGATTTTTCAATCTCTTCTTATTATTGAGAGTCTCACCTGACATCACTTCAATCTTACACTGATTTTCTGACTTTTTTTTGCTTTTTCAATACATTTTTTCCTGTTGAAAATGCTTATTTGCATCAGACTAAAATTTTGATGGCATCGTTGGGTTGTTTTAGTGGTACATGCATACGTGCATGTACCCCTTTTCAAAATATTTATTAGATGAATATTAATTTAGTGTTTTAGCATTGATCAGTCAATGGAGACAAGGCTCCATCAGACTCTATATTAAGAGGCTAAATTGAAAACTGCAGAACCCCCTCAAGTTTCTCCGAGACAGAAGCGATATCTTCAAATATTTTCTGTTTAGTTATGTTTTTAACCTTTTCTGTGTCTTTTTAATATGCATACATGCATGAACCCCTTTTCAAAATATTTTGATGAATATTATTTTAGTATTTTAGCATTGATTAGTCAACGGAGACGAGGCTCCATCGGACTCCATATCAAGAGGATATATTGAAAACTACATGGTTTGCCCAATTGCAATGACCACTAAACCAAAACACCTTTCTTTTGCGGAGAAAACTACTTAGTTGAACAAGTAGCAGGTCACATACGGTCAAAAAGAACAAATGGGAACGGTTTCACGGGTTCACCAGGAGATTGGACTAGATCAATGATTCCAAGGGGCTTTGGTCCAGTTACCAATTCTCAAATCTAGGAACCGATCTCGGGGGTTCGATTTTCACTTCCTGAATGGGAAACGGACTGCTTGGTAACCGATCATCCCTAAATATTAGTGCGAGACAGCGAAGCTGGAGCAGTACAACAACTACATCCGCTGCATGAACAACACCAAGCTCCTCTTCCGCGCCACCCTCCTCATTGCCCTCGTCCTTGTCCTCTTCTTCACCCTCAACGACTCATCGTCAGTAGTTTAACCTAGCATAATGTCATTGTTATATTAGTAATTTCTAGCGAAAATTAGATGAATTGACTATATTGGAATTTTGAGTAAATATTAATGACTAAATTGACAAGATTAAAAAATTTAAAACTGATTTTGCACCCATAAAATAAATTTAAGCTTTATTAGACAATTTATCTGGTACGTTAGAAATAGGACTATAAATTTGAAAACACTCTCCAAGAAAGAAAAAAAAAAAAGAGGGATATTTTAGATTTAATGATGACACGAATTTTTTAGAATGGAAAATAAGCCTCTACACTATTTTCTACCAAATGCAATCCCCTTCTTTTGGTTTCTCTCGGCAATAATTATGTCCCCATTTTGATTCCTTCTGATCGATGATTTGAATAACTTCACATAAAAAATATGAAATTAAGCGCTCAATGATGTGTCGACAACGGATAGATCAACTTGAAAAATAAAACAAAGAACAGATTATAAAAGTGCACCTTAACTTAAATAAATTAGGAAATCTGCGCGACAACACTAGGATAATTGGGCTATAAACTATAGTTGAATTATATTGACACAAGTAACGAGTCATGCATGACCAAATTATGAAAATTTAGGATTTCGTTTGTTTCATAAAAAATGAATTATTTGAACAATCCATGATTTCTAAAATTGACCGCTTGTATTGCTTAAAATAATTAATTAATGAATACTGTTTTCATAATCAACAATAGTATATGTCTATATATGTTTCATTCATTTATTTTTGTAAGCAATATAAGATATCAATTTACAACTTTTTTTTCAAATTCTACGGAATAGATGGAACCTAAGTTGAAGTTAAAAAAAGAAGAGAAGGAAAATGAGTGACTATTCGATGGATTTAATTGATTTAAAGAATGCGGATGTCAAGCTAGAAACTGCGAATAAGTTAAGCACAGAAGCACGAGTGTCTTGGCTGCAAAGCATTCTCACAAGTGGGAAACTAGTTTTGCCAGTTGCCGCTAATCGAGTGGAAGATTTTACTAATAAAATATGACAAAAGCATTGATCGAAGTTTTTTTTTTTCTATTTTTTTCTCTAATGGGGTTGGACATAGACGAAAGTCGATTTATGAGGAAGTCAACGGAACATCACCTCTACAAGCAATCTGCCATTTAGTTGTTATGTGCACCGTTTAGGTAACATCTCACCTTTGGCTTTGACTGATGAACAAATGTGTAATTTCATCTTCGTCATGATCATGGGTGAAGTTCAATATTCCTAATTTTGCCCGGCAACCCATCATAAGAAATGCATTGAAGGATATTCATTTGTCCCTCTTCAAAATTGCACCTATTTCTTCATGTTGTAGTATCTGATGATGTTCAATCCATATCTAGCTTTCATTTGGCTTAGGGTTATGTTCATAGTCGGAATATTTGAGATATTTTTGTTATGAGTCCAAAAACTTATTTCCATAGTGTGTTCGAATCTTAAAATCTTTGGTTGTTTAAGTCTTAAAACTTGCATAGAAGGTACAATTGAGGGATTTCACTAGCTTTGTTGATTTTCAATGGGAGAAAATCCAAGGTGGCAATTTCCCTTTTACTACTGGGAGCAACATTCAAAAAGACGAATTTTTTTTTAAATGTAGTGATGCCAGCTCCTAAAGGGATTGGTCCATCACTTCTTCAGCAAGGTCTCAACAAATGTGGTCAGTCATGACTCATGGGTCAGCCATTAATGAGAGACTACTTGCCCTCTCCTAGACTCAAACAAGGGATAGTGCCGCCCTCACCCCATGGTGGCTCCACCACTCACCACCATCGAGTGATAGTCCACCGATGCCACTCCCACCAACAATAAGGGTCACCAACCCTATCATCAATAATCAGGGGTAATGACCCTAGCCTGGATTGGGCCAAACAAGGGTTGTCCGGCCTCGTCATGGCCATGAGAGGACTAAATAGCCCTCGCTAGGCATTTGATTAGTTTGTGGTGCCCCTCACCACCAAGCAACCACCAAGCAAGGATGTAATGGTGAGAGACTAACTAACTCATCCACATATATCAAGTAAGGCTTCACTCATAGGGCAATGAGGCCTGACTTCTAAGATTATTCAGAGTCAAAGACATTGTGATTTGAACACGGAATTTATCGCTTTAGAAACTAAAAACTTAACCACTCAATTAAACTTTCGAGGTTTGTTTTATCCTAGGTGGACATAGTTTTTAGCAATTTTAAATCCCACATTGCCCTGAAGATGCGGTTCATTGAGGATCCATATATGCCAAAATCAAGGTTCAGAGAATATAAACTCTTGACCATGCTATAAATGCCGAGAGGCACTTTTAGGACTCTCCCAAGCAACATTTATAATATTGATTCGTTCAACTACGAGCCTTGTCTTTCACATTCACTAGAAGCACGCCTCTTTGAATTCAAGATGCTACCTCTCTCCCGGGAATGCAATATGGAAGAATAATAATGAGGGAAATGGCAGCTTAACCATGTCAACGAAAAATATAAATATATTTGCGTAATCTTTTCCTGTGGATGAATCTTGATCAGCTCATTCTATGTATGGGTGACCTTGAAAATCCAAAGAGTCATCCTTTTTTGTTTTTTTTGTTTCGAGCAAGAAGCAACTGTAACTTATGACCCTTAAAATAACACGACTTGCAATTCTTTTATTTTTCATTATAATGATGTGACAAATTTAGAAATACAAAATCAGATGGTCTTTAGGTTAAACTATATAAAAATAAATTGATTTGATGTCGTATGCTCAGTGGACTGCTGAAAGCATGCTGAAATAATTGGCAAGCTAGGGAATGTTTCATATTCTTTGCCCGTCAAATGCATGACGGAATTTCTTCTTTTATGTATATACGCAGAAGGCTCCAATATCACAAAAAATTTATTAGTTAAAGAAATGTTTGTGAAAATATTAAAAGAACTAGTTCACAAAATATAAAAATGGAAGAGAAGGAAGTGAGACTTAGAGAAGTTACAGTGAAGGGCAAAAAATGGTCAATTTTGTGAGACATCGTTTCTCAAATCTCTTCCGTAATAAGTAGCAGGAAAATTCTAAAAAATGGTCTAAGGTGGGGTAGTTTTCTCGAAATAGGAATCAAATTGGACCTTACTTCAATTAAGAGTTCAAAGTAATCAATTCAATTTCAAATAAGGGTATGAACTTACTAAGCAGCCATCGAGCACTTAATTTATCCAGCAGCTGGAACAAGGCCTTTTTGTGCAAAATAAACTCCAAAAAGAGATCAAAAAGACAAAAAAAAACCTATAATATAAAAAAAAGAAATTCAAACTAGAGCAGAGAGAGACTTTGCTGATGGCCGAGCTTCCCTTCCATGGCCACTCACCTCCACCTTCACGCCTCTTCACTTGCCAACCGAATCGCAATGGTGGGTTTTACATTGGTGATGGTTGTGTCTATTTCAACTCCTCCTTCGCTACCGTCATCTTCTTCATCACTTGCCCCTTGCTCTGCAATGTTCGGTGCTGTATACTTCTTCATGCTTCTGTGCTGCTTCTGGTTGACGTCAAATTTGATCTTATGTATATTTCGTGCTTATTCACATCGAATTTGATACTTGTGTGTTGGTCTTTCGGGTGTTGTGTGAAGGGTTTTGCAGGGCCTGCTGTAACGTCCAGTGTGTCTTGGTGTTTTCACGTTAAGCAATTTTCCAATCTCTACTCGTTATTGAGAGGTCTCGCTTGACATCACCTCGATGTTACACCGATTTTCCCCACCTTTTTCGCTTTTTCAGTACATTTTTTTCTCTTGAAAATACTTATTTGCATCAGACTACAATTTTGAGGGCATTGTTGGGTTGTTTTGGGGTCACAAAAATGCCAGAGCTTCACTGGAAACTCCAACAAACCAAAGAAATTGCTCCGGTCACACTGGAAACTCCAAGGTGTAGAAGATCCTTATGTTCTGTTGAGATCTTGAAGCGACAACCATTCATCAAGCAAGGACTAATTGGACTATCCAAAAACTAATTGGAATCGGTGATTTTTAGTCCAAAGTGGATCCAATTCCTGGTTCCATGTATGGAACCACTCACTCGGAGTAAACTAATTATAAAAACTAAAATTTAAAAAATAAAAACCCCTCAAGATTCTCCGAGATAATATTGATATCTTTAAATTCTTTCTATTTGGTTATATTTTTAACTTTTTACTCTGTCGTCTTAATATGCTACATTCATGAACTCCTTTTCGAAATATTTATTTAATGAACATTGTTTCAGTATTTTAGCATTGATCAGTCAATGGAGACAAGGCTCCATCCGACTCTATATTAAGAGGATAAATTGAAAACCACATGGTTTGCCCGATTGCAATGAGCACTGAATCAAAACACTTATCTTCGGCAGAGAAAACTACGCAGCTGAATAAGTAGCTGGTCGCATACAGTCAAAAAGAAAAAAATGGGACTGGTTTCACTGGCCCACTCGAAAATCGAACCAGACCGGTGGTTCTAAGGGCCTTCGGTCTGGTTGCCAATTCTTGAATCTAGAAACCGATCTTGACAATTCGATTTCCACTTCCTGAGTGGGAATCAGACCACCCAAGAACTGATCACCCCACATATTAGTGTAAGCATAAGCGAATAAAAGTCCCTATTAGACATAATATTAAAAGGGTACATTTGGGGAAATTTACTCAACCAGTTATCAACCGTTTAATCCTAAACTTTTAATTTTATCAATTTAGTTCAAAATGTTTTCCAGAAATTTTAATATAATACTTCCAATCAATTTTCTTTGTAAATCGCTGATATAACAATCTAATCATGGTCAATCGTCTAACCTAGTAAACTACTACTGCTAACTGCTATGTTAGTAATTTCTAGTGAAAATTAGATGAAAGAACTATATTAGAATTTTGTACAAATGTTTAGGACTAAATTGACAAAATTAAAAAATTTAAGATTAATTTGGTACCCATACCAAAAAAAAAAAAATGGGACCGGTTTCATTGGCCCACCCAAAAAATGAACTAGACTTGTAGTTCCAAAGGGCTTCGATCCGATTGCTAGTTCCCAAAACTAGGAACTGATTTCGGCGGTCCAGTTTCCAATTCTTGGGTGGGAATTGGATTGCCCAGGAATTGATCACCCCCAAATATTAGTTTAAGAAATAAGTAAATGAAAGTCCCTATTAAATACAATATTAAAAGGGCACGTTTGAGGAAATTTGCTTAACTAGTTCTCAATCATTAAACCTTAAACTTTTTAATTTTATCAATTTAATCTTAAATGTTTTTGACAAATTTTAGTATAGTACTTCCAATCAATTTTCTTTGGATATCGTTGACATGATGATCCAATCATTGTCAATCATTTGACCAGGTACACTGCTAGTATCATGTTAGCAATTTTTGACGAAAATTAGATGATATGACTATGTTGAAATTTTATGTAAATGTTAAGGACTAAATTGACAAGATTAAAAAATTTAAGATTGATTTGGTACCCATAAAATAAGTTTAAGACTCATTAGATAATTTATCAAGTACGTTTGAAATGGGTGTATGAATTTGAAAACACCCTAAAAAAAAAGATAGTGATATTTTAGATCTAATGATGACACGAAATTCTTAGAATGGAAAATCTAACATCTACACTGTTTTGAAACATGCGATTTCCCTACGCCGTTTTCCATTCATTTTTTAGAATGGAAAATGAAACATCTACACTGTTTTGTAACATGCGATTTCCCCTTTTTCAATGATGTTTTAGAATGGAAAAAAAAAAAACCTCTGCTCTATTTTGTATCAAACGCAATCGCCCCTTTTTATGGGTCTCTCTCGGCGATGATTATGTACCCTTTTTGATTCCTTCTAGATCGATGATTTGATTACTTTCATACAAAAAAATAAAAATGAGATCAAGCACTCTATGACGTGTCGACAACGAATAGATCAAATTGAAAGTAAAAAACGTACCAATTATAAAATAAATGTGCACCAGAAATTAAATGAATTAGGAAATCTGCGCCGCAACACTAGGATAATCAAGCTATAGATTATAATCGAATTAGATTGACACAATCAATGAGCCGTGCATAGCCAAATTATGAAAAATCTAAGACTCTACTTATTTTGTGAAAAATGAATGATTTAGTAAATTCATAGTTCATAAAATTGATCATTTGAAATTATTAGTCAATAAATAAGATTTTCATAGTCGACAATGATATATGTATACACATTTTTTATTCATTTATTTTTCGAGTAATATAAGCAATCAATTTTTAAAAAAAATTTCGAATTTCATGAAACGGATGGAGCCTAAATTGAATTTAAAAAAAAAAAAGAGAGAAAATGAGTGACTATTCAATGAAGATCAATCTATTTAAAGAGCGTGGAAGCAAAGCTAGGCAACTAAGCTTAGCACAAAAGCACGAGTGTTTTGGCAGCAAAGCATTCTCATTAGTGGGAAAGTTGTTTTGCCAGTTGCCACTAATCGAGTGGAAGATTTTACTAATAAGATATGACAAAAACATTGACCAAATTTCATCTTTTCTTCCTTTATATTTTTGCACTTTTGGGGTTGGACATAGACCAAAGTTGATTTATAAGGAAGTCAATGGAACATCACCTCTACAAGTAATCTGCGATTTAGTCGTCATCTCGCCTTTGGCTTTGACTGCTGAAAAAATACGTAATTTCATCTTAAGCATAATCAAGAGCGAAGTGTTCGATTATTGCTAATTTTGCCAGGCGACCCATCATAGAAATGCATAGAAGGTTATTCATTTGTCTTTCTTCAATATTGGACCCATCATAAGCTAGATGTCTATTCCGTATCTAGCTTTCACTTGGCTTGGGTTGTTTTCATGGTTGGAACATTTGGGATGTTTTTGCTGGATGTCTTGAAATTTGTTTCTATAGTATATTTGAGTTTTAAAACCTTCAGCTATTTGAGTCCTTAAACTTACATGGAAGGTACAATTGAGGGACCTCACTAGGTTCGTCAATTTTCAATGGATGACAAATAGAAGGTGGCATTTTTCACTTTACTACTGGGAGCAATATTAAGAAGGACTAAAAAGATTTTAAAAAAATAGTGACACCAGTTCCCACACTCCTTCAATGGGGTCGTGGTGAAGGTGGTTGGTCATGGCTAGGCCTCCAGTGAGGGACCACCAGCCCTCTCCAAGACTCGGATGAGGGACAATGTTGCCCTTGCCTCATGGTGATGCCATCACTAGCCACCATTGAGTGACGGTCCACTGATATTACTCCCACCAACAATGAGGGTCAATATGATATGGGGCAATGCTCCTTGCCTAGATTGGGCCAAACAAGGGTTGTCGAGCCTTGCCATGCCCATGTGAGGAATAAGTAGCCCTCACTAGGCATTTGACCAATTTGTGGTGCTCCTCACCACCAAGCAAAGATATGGTGGTGAGAGGCTAATTCATCCACACACATCAAGTAAGCCTTCATTCTTAGGGCAATAGGTTGTGACTCTTACAATTATTCAAAATAGAGACGTTGCATTTATTGCTTTAAAACTAAAAACATAACCACTCAATCAAACTCTCAAGGTCGGTTTTATTCTAGTTTACATTATTTTTAGCAATTTTAAATCCCATGTTCCTATGAAGATGCGGTTCATTGAGGATCCATTTATGCCAAAATCTAGGTTTAAAGAAGGTAAACTCTTGACCATGCTCCAAATATCGAGAGGTGCTATTAGGACTCTCTCCCAAGCAATATTTAATAACTTATAATATATGATTTGTTCAGCTACGAGCCTTGTCTTTCTCATTCACGAGAGACACGTCTCTTTGAACTACGGATAGTATCTCTCTCCCGTGAATGCAATACAGAAGAATAATGAGGGAAATGGCAGCTTAACCATGTCAACGATCGTGATTAGCTCATTGTATCAAAATCCAAAGAGTCGTCCTCCTGATTTTTTTCTGGTTTTGTGCATGAATGCGACTTAGCTTATGGCCCTTAAAATGACGCGACTTGCAATTTTTTTTCTTCATTATGATCATGTGAGGTAGCTAGAAATACCAAATCAGACGGTCTTTTGGTTGAACTATATAAAAAATAGATAGATTTGACATCACATGCTCATTGGGCTGTCGCGGGCATGCTGGAAAAATTGGCAAGCGATGGAATGTTTTAGATTCTTTGCCATCGTATGCATGAATTGGTTGAATGGATTTCTTCTTTTTTATTTCCAAGACTCCAATCTCACAAGAATTCTATTAATTGAAGGAAATGTTCAAGAAAATATAAAAATGGAAGTGAAGAAGGAAGTGGGATTTAAAGAAGTCGTCGTGAAAGGCGAAAGGGTCAATTGCGTGAGAGACCATTCGTCAAATCTCTCCTGTAATAATTAGTATAGATATTAAAAATACAAGCTCATTTATAAAGGGTGACCATGACCATGCTTTGTTGTTCATTTTTAAGAAGGGATAATGCCACGAAAAACCCTAAACTTTACCCCCCATGACAGATTTACTCTAAACTTTTTTTTGTGACATAAAAAACCCCAAACTTTGCCCCGTGTGACACATTTACCCTAAACTTTTTTTTCTGCCACCAAAAACCCTAAACTATGCCACTTGTGACAATTTTACCCTGAACTATATTACTTATGACAAATTTACCCCAAAGTTTTTTGGGTTGAAGGGCATTTTCGTCATTTTCTATTTTTTTTCTTTTTTATTTTTTTTATTGAAGTGGAAGCCGGCATCGAGCGAGGGCCGCCCAGGATTGGGCCGCCCTCGCCCGACGCCGGCGAGGATGGCCTCGCCGGCTTCCTCTTCAATAAAAAAAAAGAAAAAAATAGAAAATGACGAAAATGCCCTTCAGCTCAAAAAACTTTGGGGTAAATTTGTCATAAGTAATATAGTTCAGGGTAAAATTGTCACAAGTGGCATAGTTTAGGGTTTTTGGTGGCAGAAAAAAAAGTTTAGGGCAAATGTGTCACACGGAGCAAAGTTTGGAGTAAATGTGTTACACATGGCAAAGTTTGGGGTTTTTTGTGTCACAAAAAAAAATTTAGGGTAAATCTGTCACATGGGGTAAAATTTAGGGTTTTTCGTGGCATTAACCTTTTTAAGAATTCATATTCACTGAAATTATACTTTTGGTCCTTGAAAATTGGTAAACTACGGATTCAGGCATAAAAGAGGAACTTCTTGGTTTGAATTTGATGACGCAATCTTATTCACAGGAAGGAACTTGTTGACACACGCAAGTCATATTGACGAGTAATGTAAATCAATTTATCTAATGATCTTTGTCAACCTTTCCTAAGCTGTTGTTTCTTCTTCTTTTGCATTCGACTCGGAGGAATTTATGTGTTCGGTGCTTTTTTCCCAAGGACTCTTTAAGATTTGAGTAGTTTAATAGATTTAATGATCGGATTCTAATTTAAATGAACATTTATAAAGTACATTTATTTACGACATCTCTTTAAAGTTCAATCTTTTATAGCTCATATCTTTGGTTAAAAATGTGAATTCTATACGACTATAGTTCATGTTTAAGATACGTTAATTAACAATAAGCCCCAATAAGGCTCACTCTCATTACAAAAATAAAATATTTTATAGAAATTAGCCTGAGCATATTACTAGAGAGGAAATGAAGTTTGTGCAAAAACAAATGGAAATAACATAAGGTAGTGGAGTAAAACATCATTGCCTTTATTAATACCGACAATGTTGTACTTTCATGACATTGTATAGCTTCTGCATTTTATTAAATAGCAACTTTCACCCTTTCAATTTATGATTTTGATTAGATAGTTTCCTAAAGGGTATTTTCGTCAACTCAATAAGTGGAGTGTTGTAGCCATTTAGAGTGAAAATGCAATAAACCTTCTTTTTTTCCCCCTTTTATATAATGGAGCACATCGCGCTTGTTTAAATGTCCAAACATTACTTCATGAAGTAATTTAAATTAGACTTTGCACTCTTGACATCACCTATCTTCTCAAAAAATTGAAATGTGCATAAAAGTTAGGGCTCTAGCGCCAACACAACACAACCCAACTAAAGAATTCATGCTAACTAGTAGGATTTCCCAGTTTGGAGAAAGTTCAACTACTCTTTTTTGATAAAATAGGGGCACGATTGCATATGCCGGGATACTTTTTGTAAAATAAACCGTCTTGGATGACTTTAAGCATCTTCACATCAGCAGTCTGATCTTATTCTAATTTAGTCCTCACGGTCCTTGTGGTGGGAATCATAATTCAGTGAGGTCATGGAAAATTTGGAATTGATTGAGTTTCTATACGTCTCTTTGAATTGGAGACAGCATCTCTGCCTCGAATGCAGCATGGAAGAATAATGAGAGAAATGGCAGTTTAACCATGTCAAAGATATATTTACATAATCCTTTTCCTATGGATGAATCCCGAGCTTATGACCCTTGAAATAACGCAACTTGCAATTATTTTTCTTTGTTATAATCATGTGACGTACTTAGAAATCCAAAATCAGACGGTCTTTTGGTTAAACTACATAAAAATTGGATTGATTTGACGTCATATGCTCATTAGATTGCCGAGAGCACACTGAAACATTTGTCAAGTGATTCAAAGTTCCAAATGCTTTTGCCATGGTATGCATTAATGGATTGAGTAGATTTCTTCTTTTATGTATAAATAAGACTCCAATCTCACAAAAATCTTGTTAGCATAAGAAATGTTCAAGAACATATTAAAAGAATAAGTAAGCCAAAATAGATGTGGAAGTTAAGAAGGCCGTGGCGCCGAGAGAATTTGTAGTGGAAGGTAAAATGGTCGATTTTGCGAGAGACCATACCTCAAATCTCCCTTATTCATACACGGTCATTTTTTGGGGAGAAAAAATTCGAGAGAGGGAGAGACTACTTTTCTATGAATAGAATGTCAAACTTGGAATTCATAAAGAGTGACGAGGAATTTGCTTCATTGTTCATTGTCGTCACTATATACCAAACGCTTTTTTAGATGTCCATATTAAATGAGATTATTCGATTGGTCCTTGAAAATTGGTGAATTACGGATTCTGACGTAAAAGAAAAAATTCTCTTATTCATAACTACGGGCAATTACACTTGCCTCTCTCACAATTTAGTACAGATCTCGAATCATACTTGCTTATTTACCAATTTTGCCCAACAATGCTGGCCTAGGCCTGACAATTTCTTTTATGGATTCGGCCCGTAAGATCCAATGATTGGGCCCATGTGGTCCGGCTGCCCAGGCCCAACCATTAACAAAAAATCAGTGACCGTTGAAGCCATTCTGTAATCCCCACTCAAGTATTGCTTCTAATCGCTCTTACTCTCTAAAACTGCTTGGCTTGGCACTTTCTTTTATTTTTTTTCTCCTAACCACTATTTAATCTTGTTCTAAACATCACGATGGATGACAACAATCATTCCGACCGTGTCCAATCATCCCAATTCGATCCAGACTTCACCGTGCTGTTGAGGTGGGATTCGTGCTATGAGTTCTGTGACAACAATGTACATGTGTAGGCTTCACCCTTGCAATGAATTTAAAGATGACAAGATATAACAATGCAATAATTAGGAGTGTTAGAATATTTAAATAATAAACCATGCATTCATTTAATGGCTTAAACTTTTAGAATAGTAGGTAGTGATTCCACAAAATCTTACATGATATTAGAGTTAGAGCAACTGAGTTCGAATCTTATCAAACCCCATTTATCTCCTCAATTAAAATTTCCACACCTAGTATTAGGTAAAAGACCATATTGAATATGAAGGTAACTGTTAGAATAT
This sequence comes from Corymbia citriodora subsp. variegata, assembly GCA_014858505.1. Classification (NCBI taxonomy): domain Eukaryota; kingdom Viridiplantae; phylum Streptophyta; class Magnoliopsida; order Myrtales; family Myrtaceae; genus Corymbia; species Corymbia citriodora. The sequence goes on along the minus strand of CM026417.1, from coordinate 23,755,235 downwards.
TTAAATAATAAACTAAGTTTTCATCTAATAATTTTTAAAACAGGTGACAGTAGTAGTTCCACAAAATCTCGCAAAGAAGAATTGCATAGGTGTGTGTGTTGGAAGCCAATTCCCATCGAGTGCTTTCTTGGATGATACCCTTGTCCTCGAATAAATTCCCAAAGCAGCTGCTGCGTCTGCTTCATCGAGAAGAATGGCTAGTATCTAGAGCACATTCCGGCTCAAGATCGATATCAATGGTTTCAAGAGGTCATTCCGGCTCAAGATCGATATCAATGGTTTCAAGAGGTCATTTGCTTGGTATGTGGCGGTGATTTGATCAGTGAATCGTCAAGTGGGACAAGTCACTCCAGGAAACACTAATGCCACTCATGAGAAAGTGATGTCAAAAGCCGAGGGAGCTCTTCAAGTTAAATGCCGCGCATCGGAAGTCTGTTCGAGTACGACAAAGCGAAGAATGAACGGGAGCCTGCATAAATCAATTAATGAAATTTTCAAAAGAATTATAAAAAAATGAAATGAAGTTTTTTTTTTTCAAAATTGGGAAAAATTATTTATTAATTATTTATATTATGAAAGCTTAAGAAGTCAAGAGGATCCTCCTTAAACTGTCATGTCTCCAACTCAATTCATCTTATTATTAGATTATTACAAAGATGAACCCAACCTGGAGTATGAACCATAAAAGAAAATACGTATTAAACTGATCACAGAATAGTAATTACAGTACCTGTTATATTATTGTCAAGCAACCCTTTGGCTTTGTTGAGGTTTAGGCCTGTTTTGCGGATAATAAACATCAGAAACTGCAAGTCTCCTTACATAGAGAAAAGGACAATGTCAATGTACCTGCTATCCATGGGTGATTTTTGAGTCCTTTTAACTTCTCATCTCCAGGCCAACCCTATGAACCATACATACCGTGTCTTGGTCATTGGGTCTTCGAGGAACGTTAATTACATCACCAAGTGCTTACACTTAAAAGGTTAATATTCCAAAATTGTTCTTGAAATAATAAAAGTTGTCAATGAATTTAGCATCTCTAATGATCTTCAACATTAGGCTGTTGAATTGATATCCCTTATAAATGAAGGAGAAGGCATGGGAGCACATGACAAAAACCCTATATCTTCATTCAAGGGGAATCATAAAGGGAGAACCCAAATCTGAACATTGAGTCATGAAAAGAGGAATGGATCGATGCTGACTTACATTTTTGCTTTGTTGACACCTAAATTGTTACTTATTCATCATGAATCGAATGAAGAAATCAGGGATCAAATTAATTGATAATGATATAATTTGACCCTAAGTTAAAATAACGATATTGGATACCTTTGCATTTTATTTTCTTTGCATTTAGACGGTAAAGACCTGGGGACTTAAGCATAGTGCATTTGACAATCGGACGAAGCATGGACCTGGTTGTTCCTTTCAAAATTGGCCGATGAACGGCTCAAATTGTGGAAAAAAAGGCCCACCATGCGAAGCCTATTCGAGCTTCGACTCAAGTCCATAGAACGCCGTGAGCCTTGGTCAAGCCCGGCCCCTCTCTCTCTCTCTCGTGAATCCAGAGTATGGCGAGGACACTTGCCGCTCTCGACGTGATTCTTTTACTATGTTTTACATCAATCTTCTAAAGAATCAAGGGTTCCTATGATGTCCTAAGTTATGGTAGGAGAATAACGAAAATCGGGCGAAACTGAGGGCAATTCGTGGAGCAAAAGTGGAAGGAGGAAGGAGGTCATGGCCGAGGGAGTCACGAGAGAAAGAGAGACCGAAGGAGGAAAAAGAAATGATCAAGACAAAGAGGAAAATGATGGGTGGAATCTCGCAGGGAATCAAGGCTCGCAATGGATTTTTCATCAACCATGATCGGAGCACTTACGAGGATATGATGAAATGAAAAAAAGAAAAAAAAAGAAACGTGATTCATGCCGGAAATTCAGAAAAAGGGAAGCAGGGCAAACAAGGGCTGAGTTGGTGAATGGACTTTGAGGAAGCGTAAATGGTGGAGGCCTGGTTTTACTCTCCACCGCCTGAAAACATGGGATTCTCCGGCAGGATCCGAGCATGATTCCGTCGGTTCTTTAGAGCAAAAGACACTGAGGTTTGAGATCCAAGTTGAATCGCGAAGAAGGGGGCGTCGAACCAGGGTTTCCAGTCCACCGGATCGGAGCATCATTCCATCGGCTCTCTAGGTATTATGGATTCATTCCTTGTTCAATCTTGGATGACGACTTGTTCTTTTCGTTACCTAGCCGGGTCTTGTTAGGATGCTCCCGAGCTTCAAACAGGATATATTGGCAGTTTGTTTTACAAACAAACTGATAGATATATTATCCTACATCGAAAAAATATGAATGCATATGTAAATGAGGTTTGACACTAATTGACGATCATTATTTTTCTATTTATTGAAAAATTAGGATTTATTTTATAAAAATTAACCAGAGCAGGTTTGACACTAATTGACGATAATTATTTATTATTTATTTATTTATTCCGAATTTTATATGCCTTTTTCAAGATAACTTTGAAAACAAATTTGTTCATTTTCAAACATTTCCCAAAGGATCGTCTCCGTTCATTAAGATGTTTATATATATATACACACACGTCAGTTTTGGAATGGAAAAAGTAACGTCTTTTCAAGTTTTTCTTTCTTAAAAATTACATCTATCTTTTCTGATTGTTTCCTTGAAAGGCCCTAGAGAAATATTATAATTGTAATTTAGTATTCTCATTAAGACTTTGTTGTATCATAAATCATTAGCAATTTCATAGGGCAAATAAATTTTTAAATAAAATTATATCACGTCTCAAAGTTCAACTTGATTGCTTTATTGATTTGAAGTTATGACTTAATTGTTCCACCTAAATTCGAAGACATTTTTTCCAACAATTTTAAGAATTTGTTTGTGCAACAATGAAGTCGAAGTCAAAGAGAGGCAATTTGCCGAGGAAATCTAATCCATGGTCCTCACGAAGATGCGTGAGATCGTTGAGGCTTACCTCGATACATGATGCATTCACTTTTTCTGAAGATGCCTTTTCATCTCTTCCTCTCTGACTGACTGGCATTTGGGATCCATATCAAGTAGGAGGTACTTTCGCAGGTATCGCCCCATTTTATCTTGTCCCGTACTTAGGAGTCACATTCTGGATTTGCCTAAACGGCTGCGTATTATGTGAACTCGTGGGATAATTGTTTCGGTTCGAAAAAGAAGAAGATTGAATTGGGATCAGATGGACACAGACAACAGATTCTAGCAATGCATACGTTGTCTCACCAGTTGGGTTAAGATCCATGAACTCGAATCCGACCTGCACACACAGCAGTGGTAATGTGCCTGTGTTAATGACCCAGATTGACCATTTGATGCTTGAATCATTAATGAAGAGTTTTCAATGGAGCTCAAAGTAAATAGGTGAGGTAAAAGCATCCCTGGCCCCTAGATGTAGGTATTTATACTGCCCAAGGAGGAAACCATTAAGGTTTGCCATCGATATGTTTTTCCTTGTTGTGACCAGGTTCTTGTGCATCACATCAGAGAGTATCTCTTTGGTATCTAATGGGAGCTATCTGGAAGGGCGATGGATACACAACCTCTGATTAGCCAATTTGGATAATTCCCGGCATAAGTATAGCAGAAGTGTCAAAACTTGGCACGGAGGGACAATTAAGTACCAAAAGTTACAAAATGTACATTTAAGTGCCACTTTTAAAAAAAAATGGATTACTATAATGCCAAGTCATCAGAATTCTATCGGAAATCCTATGTGGCAATTTTTTATTTATTTTCTTGCCTACATGGCTCGTCGGAAACTGAATCGGCGAAAAATCGTCGTTTTGGCTCACGTGGATTTTAAAAATTATTAATTAAATAATTAAAAATATATATTATTATAAAATCAATTTTATTTATAAAAAAAAAGGATCGGCAAGGGCTGTGCAACCCTCGCTGCTATCGCCCCACCCTTTCTAGGAAGGGCCGGCGATTGTGGGCGAGGGTCAACCGGGGTCGCCAGGCCCCAGCCAGTGGCCAGCGACCCCAGCTGGCTTGTAGCGAGGGCTTACGAGCCCTCCCCCAGATCTGGCGAGGGTTGCTGACCCTCGCCCAACTGGGCCAAGGGCCATCGGCCGCCCAAACCAGCTGCCCAAATCGGCACTGGTTTGGGCGGCCGACAGCCCTTGGCCCGGCTGAGCGAGGGTTGGCGACCCTCGCCAGATCTAGAGGAGGGTCGTGACCCTTGCCCCAGATCTAGGCGAGGGCCCACCGGCCAAGGCTCGACGACCCTGGCCAACCCTTGCCCACCATTGCCGGCCCTTCCCAGCGAGGGTGGGGTGGCGATGGTGACAGCGATGAGGGCTGCACAGCCCTCGCCAATCCCCTTCTTCTCTTTTTTTTTAAAATAAAATTGATTTTAATTTTTTTCCCTTCTTCTCTTTTTTTTTTTTTTAAAAATTGCCATGTGGATTTTTTATTTTGAAAAAAATGCTCCGTCAGCAAATGAAGTCGCCGAAAAATGGACACGTGGCAGTTTGGCCAGAATTTTTCGCCGTTGACACTTAACTAAATCATTTTGCTCCAATTTTGGCACTTAAGTGTACATTTTATAATTTTTGACACTTAAGTGTCAAGTTTTGGCACTTCAGAGATCTATACCTCAATCTAATTCCCTATAGTGGGAGGTTCCTCGGAATCAGGAGGTTGATGGGTTGTATCAATCGTGTCGATGTAAAATTGCTGGGAAACTTCTCCATGTAAATTTGATAACTCCAAAACTATTCTACATACTAATATCCATTATAATAATTGTAGATGTTGTGAAGATTATGTTGATATCGATGGCTTCTACGATATTAGTGAAGTTGAGGAACAAGATCGTGACATTAAGAGAACATGTGCCAATATAACAAGTAGCTTATTGTGATTTGAAGATACCAACGTCAATCTCATGTCCTTAAGATGTCTTTGGATGCAGATAAACTCAAAATGATCATTGGATATGCAATCGCGTCATTTCACTCATACTGCTTTTGGAAAGTATCGACCAGCTGATAATAAAGAGTACGTGTTGATTGTGAGTAATGGATCGTTATGATATCAAGTCACAAATGACACTAGTAAGGTATTCAGTTGAAAATGACCATTGATTACATATAAAATAATCGCTATGAGCTAAGAATCCACGGGAACAACTTCGAGAAATAATCAGAAAGGTAACTGACACGTTGTTGGTGTATTAGACCAAGAATTAGTGAAGTGATTGTTTCAGCAGATTCTATTGCGGGAATTGCTGATGTCGGAGGAAATGATTATATGGGTAATCCCGATTTTGACAAAAAAAGCTTCCTTCTTCTCTCAATTGGCTCCTTTGATCTTCCTCGGAGTCTCCAATGGGAAGATCGAAGACTTCTATATGATGAGGAATAAAGAAGCTTGAAGGAATCGGTCAAAAGAATTATCTAGAATACTGTCATTGTATTTCATCTTAGTTGTTGAAAATCAAAAAGTGTAATGGCTCTTCATCTGATATTTCTTGTAAAGGGTGTTGACACCTAAATTTTGATCAATTATTCATAATTTAATGCACAAAAAATTAGGGATTAATTTTAACCCCTAAACAAAAAATATTATGATTAAATTGCATGGCATATAGTTTTAAAAGCATTTATTATTGTATTTGCATGGGACATGTAGTAGATGGGCTTCAATTGATGGTTCTAAGCTTTAATTTAACAAGTTGGACTAAGCCCACAAGGGAAAAGAATTTGGCTAGGCCCGTTAAGGAGTGACGAGTTGGAATATAAGAATATTCCCAGGAATATGAGAATGTTCCCGAGAATATTCGCATTATTCTTTCAATATTTAGGGAAGCTGTCGGATGAAATATTCCCGTTAAAGAGTGACGAATTGAAATATGAGAATATTCTCGGAAATATGAAAATGTTCCCGAGAATATTCACATTATTCTTTCAATATTTAGGAAAGGTGGATGATGAAATATTGGAAAAAGATTGCACGTGGGATACAAGAGCTAAATAGGCAACGTGCAGATTTATCATATTTCCTTAAATAATATAGTCTTCTCACCTATAAAAAGGGGCCCACACACACTGAAGAAAGACACAGAGAAAAAACACAAAAAAGGCCAGAGGGTAGAGAGACGGCCACAAAAATATAGAAAAGAGCGGAGGCTGAGAGGTCGGCAATTCTGAACACTCGAGCGACACACGAGAGAACAAGGTAGGGAGTGATAGCTTGCTCAGCCCAGCCTTGATTGAGACCTCACCGTGCCTTCGTCGCTACCAATCTGCTGCCGATCCACCACGCGCACCACCTGACGGAGATGCCGTGCAGCTGCTCCAAGTCACTCCAAGCTTGACGATGCCACCGTCACTGCTCTGGTCGAAGACCCCCGTTGAGGACTCCCCTGCACCGACGCGAAGCTGTTTTTTCGTTTTTTTTTGGCCTCTTCGATGTCGTTGCTGCCTCCTGATTTCTGATCCCTACTGAACCGTCAGGCGATGCCTACCAGCGAGTGAACTCCAACACCTAGCCACATCAACGTTTCCTGCAGCGTCATTGATTAATTCCAGCGAGCCATCTTGGCGAGTTTGACCACAAGCGAAGCCCCGCC